>LPNX010244106.1:206576-261609 GCA_001517045.1 Pseudotsuga menziesii
ATCACTATTCTTTCACCTTTTTGGATAGTGACTCATTCCTATCCTCGATTGTCTCTCCTCATTACAATATTGACTTAATGGTTTTTTTTATCACTTCAAACTAAATAATTATGGATAAAAAAATTAAAAAATTTAAACTTCGATCTAACATTAAAAAATAAAAATCATAAACATTTAGAAATTTATAAACAAATTTTATAATAAATAAACTTTTTCCTAATCACAAATTTAAAAAAAAATTTAAAATTTTGAAATGAGTCATTTATATTTATAATTTTTTTATTACATAATTCTTATCACTTATTATCACTGAAAATAAAAGCTTCTTAGAAGTATAAACTATGTGGTTAGACTATATAAATAGAGATCAAATGGTTGAGTGATACTTATAAAAAAAAAGACAGTTTGGTAATATTATTTTATTCTTCATAATTTTCTAGTTAAACGGGAGTTCCAGTGTTAGTTATCCATGCTTAGCTACATGTTATCATTAACATTATTGCTTTTATCTTATCCATTTATCAAGTATCAATTATTTTTTATATTATTAATCTTTTTATCTAGCATTCTTTTACTTATTTGCCATGAATTGTAGGTTATCCATTCACCAGCGATGAGTTATCAATGCATTGCTACCAGTTATCCATTCATCAACTAGCGACCAGTTATTGTTTATATTCATTTTTTATAATTGTTTATTTTTAATTTTGAACAATGCCATTGAATCAATCTAGAAAGTACACTTGTCTCATCCTCCTCCATAGATAAAAAAGCATAGACCATTGTCCACCCCAAATCTCATATAAAAGCTTATCTGAGCATTTAAAAAAATACAATTAAGTTTGTAACTTAATCTCAGTCATTGTTACACTATTTTTATGTGACACCTAATACACCTAATCTCACTTATTGTTACATTATTATTATTATAGACACTATACGTTTTATACAAGCAAATCATGACAAAAGAAAGAGCATATGGACAAAGTAGTCAAGTAAAATATGGAATCTGCGACTTGTCGTCTCTGGTTTGTGTTAACCTATTTGAACATGAGTCGTGCAATATTTGAACGCACAAATACACGACATGCTAATCGATCAATGTTTGTAAGAGCTTGCATTTTGTTCCATGGATTCCAGGCTTTTTGTTTCCGGCTGTCGCCACCGCCACCCTCGTTATCGTCTCCTTGCACGCTGCTGCGGCTAAAAGTGAGATTAATATGGTGTTTTATATGCACGATATTATGACTGGAAGCAACGAGACGGCCTTTCCAGTTGCTGGATTTAATGGCCCTTCTTCGTGGGCGGGTAAGTTTGGAACCCTCCATTTGGCCACGCTTGGAATTCCATTGTTGACCACGAACAATGTGTAGTATCCAGGCGGTGCTGCAACAGAGCTTGGAGGAGCTGTAACTACAGCGATATATACTCCTCTTACTCGCTTTGGGCTTGTTGAGGCAAGCATCAGCAACCTGTGATTCATGGAATATGCATTAGTTGTGAATGATGGACTATAAATGTTGAACTCAATATTGTTGGCATCATAATTTGAAACAGTGAATTGAACCGTGAATCTTGTCCCATAGGTTACAGAATCTTGATTAGATAGGGAAACGATAGTAGGCCTAGAGGTGCTGTACGATTCATCCAAATAATAAGGGCTGTATGCTTCCAGATGAAGCTCGGTTGGAAACGTCGTTCCAGAGAAAACGTAACCAACGTGAGTGTTCGAGGCTCCAACAAAAATCCTTCCATCAGGCAATACGTTTGCAGTCGAATGATACATTCTGGGAATAGTGGTGGCTGCTAGTACTGTAAATCGCTGCCCTGCCAATGCATTAGGTCTGTATAAATAGGGCGCAAGAGCCAGATTCGTTGCAAGTTCCCAACTTGCTATCCCTTTCTCGGCTCCATTGATAATGAGAATTTCACCGTTGGGAAGGATGAGCATATCTCCCATAACCCTGGGTGCAGGCATATTCTCCATTGCCCAAACATGGTTGGGATATGTAATAACAATTCTTCCACAGCTTTGAAGAGCGTTTACGAAATTCCCAGCATTTGCTAAGGTGTAACCACTGTTAGGAGCACCACCACAGATGAGAATTTCTATCCTCTGAAATCCATCAGATGCTGATAATGGCAGCACAGCAGATGAACCAGAGGAGGGATAATTTCTAGGTCCACTTGGCATCACGGGAAAGGTCTTGACCACACTATTTTTTCTGTAATCAAATAAGATGGAATCCTTGTTGGCGAAGATGAAGAGATTTCCATCGGAGGAGAGATGGAGAAAAGGATAGAGATTGTTCTCCACATTGCGAGTATTTGTCTGTGAAAGAAATGACAACGAATAAGATTTCCCTCTGGGCACGAACTCATAGGATAACGCTCGCCTCCCTCCCACAACAATAATTGTATTGTCAGGAAGGATCTGGTTGGAAGCATACCATCGATTCTCCTGAATTCCGTTAGAGCCTGCAGCTTCATTCCAATCGCATGCAAAAATTAGCACAGGGTACAAATGAACGAACAGCCTTAGCTCCATCGTTGTATCCACCGGTGATAACCAAAGTACCGTTAGACACAAAGGCTCCAGATGAACACCAGGTATCAGTCATGACCATCAACGACCTGACATTGTTGGTAGCGATGTTGTATTCAATGGAGTGAGCCGAGCAGTCGTGGGTGAGTGCTGTATCATTCAGATCGTCTCTGCAACGTCCATTTGGGAGGCGCAGTTGAGAAGGACCAAAATCCGTGCGATCAAACATGACCACTGTATTTTGGGAGGTTGTGGTCATATGCATGCGCGAGTATGCTGTCGTTGGAGGAACGAGAAATTTAATTAATAATGAATTGACCCACACTGATGTCATAGTTGCCACTTGTCATCTGAAAACCAGATACCAAATTCCAAAGCTGACATCATCTTCTATCCACCAATCAACTGTTTACAAAATAGTTTTTTAACAGAATTAAAAAAAATATTTTACAAATCCCTAAGTTATACTTTACAAAACAGATTTTAATTTTTTAAACATGCATCAAAATAGAGCAAGTCAAAAGAGTTTGACTTGCAATCGATTACAATATACCTGCTGAGGCAGGTATAATAAATATATAATCATAAAGTTCGTAAACTAAAGTTCCAAGAATAAAATACTTAAGGTAAGAATAAAGATTATAGGGTTGCATCGCTATCCCAGTCAACGAAGGGCTTAATATGAAAAGCGTATCAAATATAAGTTTACAAGCTAACTTATTATGGAAAGGAATGAACGTTAGTCCACTCCATTGATGATATTATGGGTATGGTTGTGTATAAAACAAGGCTTTGACATCGCCCTCATTCCAAACTATACAACAACTAAATTATAAGCTTGGCAAATGATTTGAAAGTTTATAGATTATAGGTTCATAGTTTATACCATGCAACCGTAGGTTGACTACTATGATAACGTGAAAACTTTTTAAATTATTGCCATACTATATGATTGTGCATAAATTACGTTTGAATAATTGGAAATCAATTGCATGTAAGAAACTATACGATTTACCCACTGCATGGTTGAAATATTTGTGTGAACATGTGGTTCTTTATCGGCCAAGTGTTGGGAGTATAAGGGTTTACGAACCCTACTTTTTGTCATTCTTCCCCATGGATTTCAGGCCTTTGGGTTGCTCTACAACTATGTCTTGGCCACCATGCTTCCCTTTTGTGAAAAGAACGAGCTTTGCATCCTGTTTTGAAATATTCCTTCCACCTTCGTCGTCCTCTAAACCTTGCATGCGTTGTGAGTTTATCCCGCAAAGGTTTGAGGAGAGCCGTGACATTTTGCTTATAGCTTGGACTGTGTGTAGTTTTCTTAGGTTCGCTCCTCCACAGCTTGCTTGTTGGGAGAGTTTAATGGAGTTCTTGCATCTGTTAGGGCTCTGTCTGTCATAGGGTTTTTGGGAGTGTGGATTCTCATGCTTTGAAATGTGGTGACAGTGCGAGTTTCACTGTCTGCTTCTTGCTTGGCCGTTGCTCCCTTCTCCTTGCTGATGTTAGCAGTGGTTTGGGCACATGCTGGAACCGTCTCTATCACAAGGGAGATGAAGGGTTTGCTTTTCGTTTTGCTGGTGGCGGCGCTCCTGTTCGTTGGTGGATATATTACCTCCGTTTCCAGGTATGTGAACCTCGTTTGTTTTACAGTCCTTACTCTTAATTCAGTTATTATATAATGTGATAATATTGATGTTGTGATTTCTTATTTTTACAGGTGATGGTTGACATTTCTCCTTGCTGCTGGTACAATGAATAAGGTCAGCTTCCTGGTTACGGGTAAGCCCTGGTCAACCCATGGCAATCCATACTTGTACGTTTCTTTATGGAACAATTTTGGTTGGTCGTCGTGGCCTACAAAAGACCCTTCGTGGTTTACTATTCTCGTTTTGATTGTTTCGTTTTTTTTTTTACAAAACCCTTGCTGTTAGTAGGGTTTTTCGGCTTATGCCGTGACTTGTAAATTTTGTTTTTACCAGTTTTGTGTATAGTTATGTAAAGAATATTTGCGGTCTGTCAAGCCATTCTTTGTTTAAACTTTAAGTGAAGAGATTTTGACTCTCTTGAGCACGGACTCGGTTATTTTGATGCTCTTACTGTAATTTTGAATACTAGGGTTTTTACCCTATTTCGACTGTGTTAATAAATCTTCACTTGTTAAAATTATCTTGAATTAAATTTTATTATTAATTTTTATTCTGTTAATTCTTTCTATTATAGTACTTTGTTTATAAGCTCGAATGTATGAGCAAGGTTGAATCCTGTTAATGGCATGTTTATAAAGTAAATTCTTTCATTTATTCTGTAGGTTCAGTTCATCAGTAAAAGTTAAATTATTTGTTTGTTGCAGGTATATAGTTGTTTATACTTTCATGGTTATATTTCTTTGTCCTTATAGGACTATAATAACATTTTATAATTTTATGTTCAGAATACTAAGTAAATCCAAATCCTTGAATTATTGCTTATCTGATTATTAATTTCAATGTTATTACTATAAGTTATAATGTTAGTATTTTTAAAGTTAATACTGTAAGGGTTTCGATCCTGTATTTTCTTTTATGATTAATTTTTGTTTAGTTTATTTAAATAAGTTTATTCATATATAAATATTATTTACCCTTGCACTTAGTCTATTTTATAAGTACATAGATAGGATTTTGTTAATATTTCATTGTTACACTATTATAATTGCTATAGTTAATTTATTTATAAAAAGAGTATACTAGAATTATCCTACTTGAAATGTGAACATTTGTAGAAATAGTTAAGCAATATGTACAATAAAATAACTCTGTAAAATAACTTGGTTCTTTCTTCACAAAAATAAATGAGTGTTTATCTAAGTTAAATCTTTTACCTATGTGACAGGTTAGTAGTTTCATTTTGCAGAAAAATACAGTTCTAAATAAGATAAATAACCTATCTACAGTAGTCAACATATTAAAAGAAATAGATGTGCTGTTTGAAAAGTATTATGTATACTTCTTTGCTGGCATTATTAATACAATAGTCTGGTTTTTAAACCATAACTTAATTAGACAAATTAGTATCTTTTCCTGAAAAACATCTATATACAGAAATAAATTACTCCATTGTTCTGAAATACAAAACAACTCTAATCAATCCAGATTTCTATCATATCTTCATCTATTTTAAACACACTACCTGTGATAGAGTACGGTCTGGTTTATCCAGACGGGGAAAAACACACGTAGGATTATCTCATTCAAAATAAAAAAGAGATTCAACATTCAACAACTAAAATATTATAAATTCTAACAGTTCATTACATAACATGTAAATCATTCATTCTCAGAAATAAACTTCCAACACAACAATAAAAGACTATAGAACCTATTTAAAGCTGGATGACAACAGCGTTGGGAGGCTGTTCCTCCATACCAACTCTTGGAGAGCGC
This sequence comes from Pseudotsuga menziesii, assembly GCA_001517045.1. Lineage (NCBI taxonomy): Eukaryota > Viridiplantae > Streptophyta > Pinopsida > Pinales > Pinaceae > Pseudotsuga > Pseudotsuga menziesii. The sequence goes on from LPNX010244106.1 coordinate 212,547, forward strand.
TCAAACAACGTCTTATCAGGACCCCTGAGCTTGTTCCTAGTCTCCTTGGCTGGGACTGGGTGGAGCAAGCAACCAAATACTAGTCCAATGACTCAGTACTAACTCTGCACTCAGTAGCAAGATCCTTCAGCTAAATAGTTGTACTAGATCATTCTTTGCAGTTTACCCCTCAAACAACTTCTAGAAATTTCCTTCCCAATGAAATCCTTGAAGTACATTCACCTGAATGATTCTCTTCTTGGAATGAGCAGCCTCATCTCTCTTCAGTGGGAATTTTTATTAAGATTGCCTGGGTCTTTTTGGGTTAGTTGTCATTAATTGAGCCACCTGCTCTAATCCCACTTTCTTGGGGGATTATGAACCCAAATGTAGGGAGGTTGCCACCTACAACATTGGAAGTGTTTGAGGATGCTGCCACTTGTCTATTTTCTCTCCACCTAGTCTCCTCCACTAACTTGACCAGTAAACACTCTTTTAACAACTCTCCCAAGCTGTTGTCTCCACTTTTTATTTATTTATAATTAAAATATTCATAATTACATTCAACATCCTTGACTTTTCTGAGTCATCAATTACAACTTTAGCATAAAATTTAACATAATGTTTTGGAATAAAATCAAATATGATAATATTATTTTTCAAAATTGGGGCATGTGACATACACACCCCCTTAGAATATAGCATCGTCCTCGATGTTATTTATTCTTCATTCTCAAAATTCCCCTGGAACAGAATTGGATATGCACATCTCGCATTTTACTTTCCAATTCCCATGTGGCTTCCTCTGGACTAAGGTGCTTCCATTGCACCTTTACCTATCCAATGGTGCTGTTCCGAAGTGTAATCTCCCTCCTACGAAGGATACAGTTCGGTTCCACCAGAAAATCCCCTTCTGGTTCCACCTGTACATCATTCCAGTTAACAACATGAGTAGCATCATGAACATTTTTCTTTAAAACGGAAATGTGAAAAACATTATGTACTCTTAAATTAGGTGGTAATGCTAATTGATAAGCTACTTGTCCAATCCTAAATAGAATTTCAAATGGGCCATAGTAATGAGGTGCCAATTTTGTGCAACTCCCCAATCTCAGAGAGCTCTTTTTGGGCCTTACCTTGACGAACACATGTTCACCTACCTGAAACTCCTTTGGAGTTCTTTTTAAGTTTGCTTGACTTTTCTGTCGATCCTGTGCCACTTTTATATTTCTCTGCACTTGTTTTACAATTTATTCCATCTCTTTTAACAGTTCCGGACCTAATACCAATCGATCTACTGGATTACTCCAAGAGATAGGAGTATTACATTTCTTCCCATATAAAATTTCAAAAGGACTAAATCTAGCTGATGTCTGATAATTATTATTATAAGCGAATTCTACTAGATGCAAATAGTCCTCCCATTTACCTGGCTGATCTTTCACATACATTCTTAATAGATCTTCCAGTACTTGGTTTACCGTTTTAGTTTGTCCATCTGTTTGAGGATGGAAAGAAGTACTGAAATTTAATGTAGTGTTTAACCCTTTAAACAAAGACTTCCAAAATTTTCCTGTAAACTTAGGATCTCTATCTGAGATTATGACTTTTGGTACTCCATGCAATCGGAAAATTTGTTTTAGAAAAATATCGGCTATGTTTGCAGCTTTATAAGTGGTTTTAACAAGTATAAAGTGAGTTGCTTTGCTTAACTTATCAACTACTAGCATGATAGAATCATTCTGATTTTGATTTCTAGGAAGCCCAGTAATAAAATCTAAACTAATTATCTCCCATTTCCAGCTGGGGATGGGTAATGGCTGAAGCAAACTAGCAGGGTGTTGATGTTCAGTTTTTACCTGTTGACATTCCAAACACCTAGCAATATATTCTGCTACTTCAGTTTTCATATTTGGCCAGAAATACTCTTTTCTTAACATGGTTATAGTCTTTTGATAACCTGGATGACCTAAATATGGTGTTTTATGAATTTCATCTAGAATTAACAGCTTGAATTTAGGTACGTTAGGTACATACAGTCTATCTTTATATAGTAAAAATTCTTTTTTCATTTAAACTGTAACCTTTAATTAAGTTTTCTGTTGGATTTTCTTTAACTTTAGCTTGCAAATTCTGGTAAATTTCATCTTGTTCTAATCCTTCTTTAAATTGTTCATCTAAGTCTGAAACATAGGTGCTGATAGCTGCTGCAAAATTCAGCCTTGCATTCCTACTTAATGCATCAACAAATTTATTTTCTTTACCTTTTATATGCTGAATTTTGAAGTCATACTCGCTTAAGAAAGCTAACCACCTAGCTTGTCTGGCATTTAGATTAGGCTAATCTAAAAGATACTTCAATCCTTTATTATCAGTCATTAAAACAAATTTTCTTCCAATTAGGTGATGTCGCCACATCTTTAAGGCGTGTATTACAGCTGCTAATTCCAGATCATATGTTGCATAATTCTTTTCGTGAACTTTTAACTTTCTAGACTCATAGGCAATAACATGCCCTTATTGAGTCAGAACATCGCCTAAGCCATCATTGTAGGCGTCAGTGCACACCACAAATTCTTTATTAGGATCTTCTATTCTTAAAATAGGTATGCTGGTTAATAAATTTTTTAACTTTTTAAAGCTTTCTTCACATTTCTGATTCCAGTCAAACTTCTTTCCCTTCTTCTGCAAGGAAGTTATCGGATTTGCTATCCTTGAAAAACCTTCAATGAACCTCCAGTAGTAATCAGTAATGCCCATGAAAGATCAAACATTCGTCACATCCTTAAGAACCGGCCAATCTTCGATTGCCCTTATCTTTTCAGGATCTACGAAAATTCCTTCCTTGGTCACTACGTGACCTAAATACTGAATCTTATCCTTGAAGAAATCACATTTACTAAAATTTGCGAAGATTTGATGTTCTCGCAACTCTTGCAAAACAATTTTTAGATGTTCTTTATGTTCTTCTTTAGTTTTTGAATAGATTAGAATGTCATCGATAAATATGACCACAAACTTATCTAAATACTTATGCATAACATTGTTCATTAAACACATGAAGATAGCTGGGGCATTAGTAAGCCCGAATGGCATTACGACAAATTCGTAATGACCATATCTAGTTCTGAAAGTTGTCTTAAAGATGTCTTCATCTTTAATCCTTACTTGATGATATCCAGACCTTAAATCTATTTTCGAAAACACTGTGGCTCCTCGTAGTTGATCAAACAGATCATCTATGCGGGGCAACGAATATCGATTTTTAATGGTCATCTTGTTTAACTGACGGTAATCTATGCAAAGTCGCATAGTTTCGTCCTTCTTGTTGACGAAGATGACAGGTGCCCCCCAAGGAGACACACTTGGTCGAATATACTTTTTATCAATTAATTCTTTTAATTGAAATTTTAATTCATTAAGTTTGAGTATGTTCATTCGATAAGGGGCCTTTGAGCTGGGTACTACACCCGGTACTAGCTCAATGGTGAAATCCATTCCCTTTTTGGAGGTAATCCCAGAATCTCTTCTGGGAATACATCAACATATTCTTTTAAGACTGGTATGTATTCCAATTTTAACTTATCTATTTTAATTAAACTTTCCTCATCAGTTATTGTTACTGCATAATCTTTACATCCTTTTCTAATAGCTCTCTTAAGCTGTAGGGCAGAAATCTGCCTTATGGTAGTTTTTCTAGGGATTCCTTTAACACTTACTGGTTTTTCATCACTATTTAAACATGTGAAAGGTTTATCATAACAGTTTAGAATTACTCTATGTTGTTGTAACCAGTCCATACCAAGAGGCAAAACATTAAGTTTAACAACAATTTCAAATTTATCCATAACTATTACACATTCTTTAACAAAGCAAGTTACCCTTCTTTTAGAACCTGTGTCTAACTGAAATAACCATGAATTCTCAAACTTATCAACAAATAACTTACATTTTTCTACTATTTGAGGTGCAATATAACTGAGACTAGCTCCTGGATCAATCGAAATAGTTACAGGGGTCTGATTTATCATACCTTCTACTTCCACCATGGAAGTCTAATATTTAGCTTGTCAATTCTCCAAATATGCTTTAATCCTGGGCATGGTCCTCGCTAGTTCCCCAACGATCATCTCCTCTTGTATGGTATGAATGTTATTACTAGTCTTCTTCCGGTTTGGACAGACTGAAGCATAGTGTGGGCCATTACACTCCCAACACTTGATAGGCTCTTTACATTCAAAGCTCTTGGTAAAATTTTCCATGATTATTTGCAAAATATTTACCTTTGGAATTATTCTGGTTGTTGGGTGTATTTTTCTTATTTCCTTCAAAGTTCTTGTTATTAGGATAATTTTTGGCCTTATTGTTCTTAAAAATTTTTTTAGGCACAAAATCCTTCTTCTTTTGTTCAAACTGATTATTATTTTTCTTAGCTTTCCAGTTGGCCAAGCTTTCTTTCTTCCGATTATGCTCAAAACAGAAGTTAGCTTTTCTCATAGCTTCTTCCAAGGTCTTTGGGTTATCATATTCAATTCTATATTTAATATGATAAGGGAGACAACCAAGAAATCGTTGTACCTTTGGTTTCTCATCTACAAGGTATGGTACATACCTAAGTAGACTTAAGAATTTGTTGTTCAGATCTTTCATTGTCATTGATCCTAACTTCATCTCATTAAACTCTTTGGCTATCTCCTCATAATATTGCTCAGACCGAAATTTCTTTTTGAAATACCTCTTAAAGGTACTCCAGTTTACATTTTTCTCTTTTATGCCTTTAACTCTTTTCAAGTCCTGCCACCAAATGTCAGCCTTTCCTGAGAGGTTATAAATAGCCATTCTAGCCTTTAACTGGTTAGAATGGTTATATATTTGGAAGTAATTCTTCATCCCAGATAACCAGGATTCAACTTCCTCCCCCTTCTCAGTCTCTTCATTAAAGGTTGGTGGTTTTATCTTTTTGAATTCCCCGAAAATTTCCTCAAAGGGTTTATATTTCCTCTTTTTAGTGTACTGATTATCATCACTACTGTCACTAGTAAAATGGTAATTTCCTTGTTCACCAAACACTTCAGAATACGAACTACTTTAAGTTTTAGTATGTTTCATCTTTTTTGCTTTACATTGATGAGTGGTATCTTCTGATTCTGATCTTCTACCCCTACCCTCAGTTTGAAACTTTTCAGTTAGGATCTGATTCAGCTCTTCTTGAGCCCTCAGAATCCTTTCATTCTCTCGTTTCACAGACTCCATTTCAGTTTTTAGGTCCTTTACAGTTTGTAACAATTCTGAAGAATTGGTAGTTAAATCCTATGGTATAGGATCTCTTGGTAAATTTCCTGTTTCAATAGCTGGAGACTCCTCCTCTGCATACTCTTCTAGCCTTTCCATACCTTCCTGTTAAACTTCAAAAAACAATTCTCTGTTGAATAACATTTAAAATAAAATATATCAGCATAATAATTTAATTTATTATTTCATGAAAGCTAGTTGGGCTTCATCAAGGCCTAGTGTTTAAACATTGTGCTCGGATACCACATGTCAAAACCCCAAATTTTCATAAAAATTTAAAATTTTGAAAATACATAAAATGCTGAGAAAGTGGTATACTAACAGCTAACAGTTACCTATAAAAGAATTGGTTACCAGATTAGTTAATACATAATCTAAATTAAGTAACTTAGCATTCTACTTTTTAAGCAAGGTTAGGTTTAACTTGAGCAATAATTCCTATTTCTGTTTGCTGATGAGTTATATTTTGCGACAAGTAGGTGGAACTATCTTGGATTCTGGGGCTTGCTTAGATTTTAAGCTAACGCAGAAAGCTTACTGTCCTTATAGGTTTACATGTATGAATGATTGAGTAACACCTTTTAATTCCATAAAGCATTCAGCTATATTTCTATTTGCAAAATAAAAATCTCGGTAAATAAGCTATTACAAATCAATCTGCTTCTATGAGGTCAAACAAGTAGTTTGTTTCTTCCAATTATTTTTGTCAACGATATATGTATAGAAGAGTTTCTTTCTTAAATGTAAATAGCGACAGTAATTATTCTCCCTGGTTCTCAACTTGTGATCTTTGTCGTAAGTTAATTTCACTTAGAGTGCATAACCTGTAATGCTGTAATGATTATTCTTATGGTAATAAACATTATCAATCTTATAATAATAGTATAAGCAACTGCTTATTATTCATTTTATGTAATGAAGATTACTGCCTAAGGTCCTAAACATTATGGTGTACATAAAGTCCTATGGACTTAGAATCTAGTGGAATTGTTTTACTTCAGTTTCTTATTTTATTCTTATAATACTTCTCTTGAATTAATCCTCTGACCACAATACTTAACTTAGGTCAGTTCTTTAAGAGAGATTGATTTATTACCTTATGTAAGTACTAGACAGTTCTAAGAAAAATTAAGTTACTAATCGAAAACATGGTGAAACTATTAGTACTTGACATGGTTAGTAAACAACCAAATGTCATTAATCTTTGTTGATCTGAGCTATGTAAAGGATTCATAGCCATCATCTGAATATTTACCACCCACTGATTTATAATTTTCTATGATACTCAATGATACACACATAAATTATATTATTTATAATGTATTCATGTTTACTAGTAATTCTGGTTATAAACAAATAAGTTTTATGATGTTCATAATCATTTTTAAAAACTATGTTGTATAAAACTATCAAGTCACAATTTAAACGTTAGTGGCAATAAGATTAGCTATACAAGTCTATTATGAATACCTTGGTAATATCGTAGTTTGGCTAGGTGATGAAATAGCCTTTTTAATAGCATCTCCCAAGTATCATAAGATTTTCATCATAAACTCAATTACGATAGCACAAGGCTTATCGACGTTTCTAACTATACTATTTATGTTATGACTAGATGGATTTTCCATTAGTGAAAAACTAAATCTTTTATGCATAAATATACTTTGGGAAAGAATATCGATTACAATATTGCATCGATTTATTGATTAACAAAATGCTTAATGTAAATAAATATATAATCATAAAGTTCATAAACTAAAGTTCCAAGCATAAAATACTTAAGGTAAGAATAAAGATTATAGGGTTGCGTTGCTATCCCGGTCAACGAAGGGCTTAATATGAAAAACATATCAAATATAAGTTTACAAGCTAACTTATTATGGAAAGTAATGAACGTTAGTCCACTCCATCGATGATATTATGGGTATGGTTGTGTATAAAACAAGGCTTTGACATCGCCCTCGTTCCAAACTATACAACGACTAAATTATAAGCTTGGAAAATGATTTGAAAGTTTATAGATTATGTGTTCATAGTTTATACCATGCAACCGTAGGTTGACTACTATGATAATGTGGAACCTTTGTAAATGATTTCCATACTATATGATTTTGCTTAAATCAGTTTGAATAATTGGAAATCGATTGCATGCAGGAAACTATACAATTTACCCACTGCATGGTTGAAATATTTGTGTGAACACATGGTTCTTTCTCGGTCAAGTGTTGGGAGTATAAGGGTTTATGAACCCTACTTTTTGTCATTCTTCCCCTTGGATTTTGGGCGTTCGGTCTGCTCTACAACTGTGTCTTGGCCGCCATTCTTCCCTTTTGTGAAAAGAACGAGCTTTGCATCCTGTTTTGAAATATTCCTTCCACCTTCATCGTCCTCGAAACCTTGCCTGCATTGTGAGTTTATCTTGCAAAGGGTTGAGGAGAGCCGTGACATTTTGCTTACAACTTGGACTGTGTCTAGTTTTCTTGGGTTCGCTCCTCCACGGCTTGCTTGTTGGGAGAGTTTAATGGAGTTCTTGCATCTGTTAGGGCTCTGTCTGTCATAGGGTTTTTGGGAGTGTGGATTCTCATGATTTGAAATGTGGTGACAGTGCGAGCTTCACTGTCTGCTTCTTGCTTGGTCGTTGCTCCCTTCTCCTTGCTGCTATTAGCAGTGGTTTGGGTATATGCTGGAACTATCTCTGTCACAAGGGAGATTAAGGGTTTGCTTTTCGTTTTGTTGGTGGAGGTGCTCCTGTTCATTTGTGGCTATATTACCTTCATTTCCAGGTATGTGAACCTCATTTGTTTTACAGTCCTTACTCTTAAATCAATTATTATATAATGTGATAATATTAATGTTGTGATTTCTTATTTTTACAGGTGATGGTTGAAATTTCTCCTTGCTGCTAGTGCAATGAATAGGGTCGGCTTCCTGGTTATGGGTAAGCCCTAGTCGACCCATGGCAATCCATACTTGTACGTTTCTTTATGGAACAGTTTCGGTTGGTCATCGTGGCATGCAAAAGACCCTTCATGGTTTACTGTTCTTGGTTTTCTTGTTTAGTTTTCTTTTTTACAAAACCCTTACTGTTAGTAGGGTTTTCCGGCTTATGTCGTGACTTGTAAATTTTGTTTTTACCAATTTTGTGTATAGTTATGTAAATAATATTTGCGGCCTGTCAAGCCATTCTCTATTTAAATTTTAAGTGAAGAGATTTTGACTCTCTTGAGCTCGGACTTGGTTATTTTGTTGCTCTTACTGTAATTTTGAATATTAGGGTTTTTACCCTATTTCGACTGTGTTAATAAATCTTCACTTGTTAAAATTATCTTGAATTAAATTATATTATTAATTTTTATTCTGTTAATTCTTTCTATTATAGTACTTTGTTTATAAGCTTGAATGTATGAGCAAGGTTGAATCCTATTAATGACCTGTGTATAAAGTAAATTCTTTCATTTATTCTGTATGTTTAGTTCATCAATAAAAGTTAAATTATTTGTTTGTTGCAGGTATATAACCGTTTATACTTTCATGGTTATATTTCTTTGTCCTTATAGGATTGTAATAACTTTTTATAATTTTATGTTCAGAATACTAAGTAAATCCAAATCCTTGAATTATTGCTTATTTGATTATTAATTTCAATGTTATTAGTATAAGTTATAATGTTAGTATTTTTAATGTTAATATTGTAAGGGTTTCGACCCTGTATTTTATTTTATGATTAATTTTTGTTTAGTTTATTTAAATAAATTTATTCATATATAAACAATATTTATTAAATATTATTTACCCTTACACTTAGTCTATTTTATAAGTACATAGATAGGATTTTGTTAATATTTCATTGTTACACTATTATAATTGATATAGTTAATTTATTTATAAAAAGACTATACTAGAATTATCCTACTTGAAATGTGAACATTTGTAGAAATAGTTAAGTAGTATGTACAGTAAAATAACTCTGTAAAATAACTTGGTTCATTCTTCACAGAAATAAATGAGTGTTTATCTAAGTTAAATCTTTTACCTATGTGACAGGTTAGTAGTTTCATTTTGCAATAAAATACAGTTCTAAATAAGATAAATAACCTATCTACAGTAGTCAAGATATTAAAAGAAATAAACCTGTTGTTTGAAAAGTATTATGTATACTTCTTTGCTGGCATTCTTAATACAATAGTCTGGTTTTTAAACCATAACTTAATTAGACAGATTAGTATACTTTCCTGAAAAACATCTATATACAGAAATAGATTACTCCATTGCTCTGAAATACAAAACAACTCTAATCAATCTATATTTCTATCATATCTTCATCTATTTTAAACACACTACATGTACTAGAGTACGGTCTGGTTTATCCAGACGGGGAAAAACACAGGTAGGATTATATCATTCAAAATCAAAAACAAATTCAACATTCAACAACTAAAAGATTATAAATTCTAACAGTTCATTACATAACATGTAAATCATTCACTCTCAGAAATAAACTTCCAACATAGCAATAAAAGACTGTAGAACCTGTTTAAAGCTAGATGACAACAGCGTTGGGAGGCTGTTACTCCCTACCAACTCCTAGAGAGCGCTCAAACATCATCTTCTCAGGACCCCCGAGCCTGTTCATGGTCTCCTTGGCTGGGACTGGGTGGAGCAAGCAACCAAATACTAGTCCAATGACTCAGTACTAACTTTTCACTCAACAGCAAGATCCTTTAGCTGAATAGCTGTACTAGAGCATTCTCTCTAGTTTACCCCTCAAACAACTTCCAGAAATTCCCTTCCCAATGAAATCCTTGAAGTACATTCGCCTGAATGATTCTCTTCTTGGAATGAGCAGCCTCATCTCTCTTCAATGGGCATTTTTATTAATGTTTCCTAGGTCTTTTTGGGTTAGTTATCATTAATTGAGCCACCTGCTCTGATCCCACTTTCTTGGGGGATCATGACCCCAAATGTAGGGAGGTTGCCACCTGCAACATTGGAAGTGTTTGAGGATGCTGCCACTTGTCTATTTGCTCTCCACCAACTTGACCAGTAAACACTCTTTTAACAACTCTCCCAAGCTGTTGTCTCCACTTTTTATTTATTTATAATTAAAATATTCATAATTACATTCAACATCCTTGAATCTACTGAGTCATAAATTACAACTTTAGCATAACATTTGACATAATGTCTTGGAATAAAATCAAATATGACAATATTCTTTTGCAAAATTGGGGCATGTGACATCAACACTTATATCTAACCATGTGTGAACACACCACATTAGAAAGGCTCTACACTTACATCCGACCATGTTCGAAAACAACGCATCGGAAGGGATCAGCACTTATAGTCGACCATGCTCGAAAGCACCGCATTGAAAAGGCTCAACACTTACATTCAACCATGATCGAAAGCACCACATCGAAAGGGATCTGCACTTACATCCAACCATGCTCGAAAGCACTGCAGCGGAAGGGATCTCAGTCCCAGACTGAGGATTCCTGGTAACTGACCAGGTGCCTCCATTCTCATAGAGAATGGGATCAACCCTTATATATGATTAAGTGGGAACACCTCCCTCAATCACATTAGAATGGCCATGCACTCACATCTGATCATGTAAGACTACATCCTACGGTCATACCAGAATGGTGCTCAGTCCCAGACTGAGTTTTCCTGGTAACTGACCAAGCGTTTCCATTCCAAGAATGGCATTTATCCCTTACATATTATCATGTAGGGACCAATCCTACAGTCACATTAGAATGGCTTAGCACTCATATATGACATGGAAGGAACCAAATCCTCTCACCATGACAGAATGGCTCAGCCCTTACATTTGACTATGGAAGGAACCTAATCCTCTCACCATGTCAGAATGGCTCTCAATCTCATCATTTACCCTTGGAGGGAACCTCGATCTTGATAACACCAAGCTTCTCCCTTAAGTACTCAAACTTCACTTTGGCCATTTCTAGCATGGAATAACATCAGGGCTGATTACGTCCAAGCATAACCTGCGAGCTTCGCCAGGACTTATGCTCAGACAACCTGTCTCATCAGCTATGCTAGAAATCCTTCTTTCAAGAGATCTCAATCTGGATCATTGCTCCTCTCTGCATCATACAAAAAATGCAAGTCAGATCAACCAAATCAAATAGTAGTTTTCAAAGGAAACATACTACCTCCCAAATAGCAAGTGACAACATCTTTTTCCTCAGTTGTACTCAATGCCATGCAAGACTCCATACTTCCAAACCAAGATATCACACTTGATCCCATACTTAACTATACCCTTCAGGTACCTCACTGCATGCTTTGCAATCATCAGGTGAACATGTCTTAATGTGTTCATAGCAAGGCAAATATCTGGTCTCGTATTTGTCAGGTACATCAAGGAATAAAACATCGGATGATGCATCGTGGCATCAACTGTCTCTGATGAAGCATCACTCAATAGCTTCATGTTTGATTCCATAGGTGTGGTCATGGCCTTGCAGTCCATCATCTTGAACCTCTGCAGGATCTCTACTGCATACTTCCCTTGTTCGAGGAAGATTCCATCTGCATTCTGCCACACTTCCATGCTTAGAAAATAGTGCATTGACACATAACAGGAGCATCACTGGTCTTCCACCTTCAACCTTGAAGCAAAGGTTGGAATCCGATTTACTCTTAGTAAAGCCTAGAGTCATCAGTAATCTATGCATCCTGTCATACCATGTCGAACCTTAGGATCTTTTGCATTCACTCCCTCTGAAGTGGAGCATCATGCTCCCTCTGTCTTTCGTACTCTATGCACTGAAAAATTCTATACTGGAATGACAAGTAGCTTCCTTTGCTACTAATATTCTATGTATCCATCTAGGATCACTGGATACCAAGATCCTCTATCTTGAACTTTTCAAAATTTCTTCTCACACCCATCTGTGAGCTTGTCATCCTCTATCAACCTTGTAGCATAGGTTTAGATCTTCATCAAGCTCATCATGTATGTGTTATCCCATGGTTGTCTTCTGAACTCGTACAAGGCCTTATTTCATTTATACACATGCTTATGTTTGTCATGTGTATTAACTTCTGGTGGCTGCAAATGTATCTTCAAATATTTCCTTGTATCCCATGATGTTTCAATCTACTACATGATGGAACTATGAACTTCTATTCAGGTCTAGACATCATTCTTCTTGAACTGGTCTTCCCTTTCTTCTTGTTTACTTCTTCAGAGCTGAAAGGTTATGCATCAATGATGTCACTGTATTTTTCATATTATTCTTCATCTTGAACTGTCATCACTTGTTCTTCGGAACAAGTCTCATCCTTCTTTGATTGTAGGTGATTTTACGCGACCTTTCCTACAAGTCAAATGCATTTATATGGTTAGAAACCTTTCATAAGGAATATTCATACTGGAAAATTCTTATGCATAAATATATGATCATGCAACTACTTTAGCCAATACAACATTCATCCATATCTCACGGAAACTTTTCTAGATTCCTTCCATCTCCACCAGGACAACATTGAGACTGTGCACTAATCCAATATCTCAGCAAAGAGGTTTCATTCTAGATAAGTAGCAATGGAGAGTTGTATAGCACCATGAGCTACTTACCCATCACATGCATATTAGTAGCATACTATCATTAATACAAACATTCTATTATGCATAATACATTAACTGAATATAAAAAAATGCATAACAAAACAATATCATGAAATGACAATTGAATACTTATCTTTATTTGTTTCGTGGGTAGACTCCTTCTTGAGCCTTCAGCTTAATCGTCTTCTTCATTCATAATAGCATCGTTTCTTATCCAAATGCTAAGGTGGATAAGAGTTTCTTCAAGAGTTGAGTCCTTCATATTCCTTATCGCTTAAGGGATGTTCTTTGGATGGTGAGAGCTTGATCTTCATTTGCTCCCATCTTCTCTTCTCTTATTATGATTTGAGCTTCTTCTTCTTCCCAGAGTCTACTGAAAGTAATCACTTCCTTCTGGCACACATTCCTCAAATGAATGAATCCCATGATCCTGGGAGACCACTCAAGGTGGCTATCACCACTTCTACATTCTCCACTTCTTCTTCTACCGCTTCAAGTTGTTATGCATTCTGGATCTTCACATTCTTCAACTGTTTTCTCAGAGCCATCTTCTGATTTATGTTCTTCCCTTCAAATAGCTCGGTCAAGGAATCAAACATCTTCGGTGTCTTTAGGAAATACACTTGAGATACAATTTGATCCATGACTGAATCAACAATGATCTTCTTGGCCTTGACCATGTTCTTCTTGTGTAAGGCTTTGAGCCTCATCTCCCTATGGAACTGGAACCTCTCTACTCATGTAGGTGTCCAATTCATTTTCTTCAGAGAGATCATATGCTTCCATGCTTGGAAGTTGTCAACTTCATCAAGATGATGTGATAGATCACTTTGAAATGAGAACCTCAAATAAAAATAGCAAAAGATTAGATCTTACCGATTTGAGGTGTCTGTCCTGGTTCCGGAGCTGGATGATATAGGGTTTGTCAGAGAAACCATAATTTTCAAAACTTGGAATATTTAAGATATTATTGGATAGAAAGATATATCTCTTCAAGTTGATCTGTCCAATGTACTCATTTTCTGAAAACAGTGGAGGGAAGCTCCCAGAACAGGAAGCCCTAGTTTACCAATTTTTTCTGCAGAAATCTCTGTTACTGTTTCTGTGATATCTACGAAATTAATGCTGATTTGTGTCTGAAAATTCACACTGAGGTAACCTCATAGGTCCCTGTTCCAAAACCACATTTTTCATCAGAAATGGTTTCACCAATTGGGACTTATGATCATTTTCCCAAGGTGACCTGTTATAGGACTGTTCAGAACATCGAAGTTGTATGGACTACCACGTGTCACTGTTTCATCTTATAGGTATAAAAATCAGACCACAGAAATTTAAGTCCATTCCCTTTCTGGAAAATCTTCATAAATTTCATTTGGATCTTGGTATCCCAAGATACAGCAATTCTCCCCAGGTGTCCTGTTTAGGGATGAATTTTGGAAGAGGCTAGAACCCTAACTTGGAGGGATCATATCTCCTAGAATATAGCGAATATGAGGCTAACCTTTGGACACAGTGTACATCAAGATTTTATCTTTGAAATAGGAAATTTTCAGCTCCCAAGCCTTCCCCAATCCTGAGATATAGTGAATGTACCAAAACTTATCAGATTTGGTATTTTAGGGTTTTTCCACCTCGAGGTCAAACTAGGGTTTGACTTTCCCGGAGTTATACCCAACCAAAAATATTGATCCAGGTCTATAAAATTATTTTTTTTATGAGGAGAGAAATCCTATGTTGGGCTCACTCAAAAATTCCTCTTGTGTAGAAAGCCCTAATTTTCCACACCAAAACTGAAAATGCTCGGAATCGAATTCTGTTTTGACAGAAAGATGCACCCTTTAATGGAAAGTCATCCTAGCCTACTTTTTCTGATGGATTGTGGAGAGAGACCCAAAAATTAAGAATCCCTAGCTTCTATAGTTGTATAATGTCTTCTTCTTAGGTTAGATCTGATACCATGTTAGATTTTTATCATTCAAGCTAGCATTATGATCTTAGGATCTTTAACTGAGAGAATAACGTGCACAACAATAAAACACAAGAGATAAGAGACACAAAGAATTTTACTTGGGGAAACCATAAAGGAGAAAACCCTGCAACTTCCTCAAAGATAGAATGAGCACCATGGCAACAATAAAACTTGAAAACATAAAGATGATCTCCATAGCTTCTGTCTCTCTCTCTCTCTCACTGAGAGAGCTTCTCCTCTCTCACTCATGCGCCCCAATGAGTGATTGTGTGTGTGATAAATAGAGAGGATCACTCTCTATTTATATTCTTTTGTTCACTTGAAACCCATTCCAACATGTCACCCTCACTTAACAATTACTTATTAGAGCCGACATCTCTAGGAGTGTCTAATAACCCTAGTGCCCCACAACTTGTGGGGACTTTGCCTCCTCCAACCAACAAGGAGGGTTATCCTTAACATAATGGTGGGGAATATTGCCCTAAGTTACAATGACTCACCTAGGATCGACTTCTCTAGGATATTCTAACAACCCTAGGGCCCCACAACTGCAGGGACTTTAACCCTTGACAATTAGGAGGGTTACCCACAATGACTTGACATGACTTATTTACAATATAGAAACTTCCCAGAATAAACATCGGGGTATGAAATGACTCAAATACATTACAGACACATCCCAGAATAAACATCGGGGTACAATACATAAGATATACAGATGAATACATTCCAAAGTTACAATTACATCAACAGGTCCTTGGGTTTTCTCCATCGTGTTTTCTAGATAACGAGGGCATATTTTCTGGTGTGTAGCAGTGTTGGTCCTTGGGTTTTCACCATCATGTTTTCTGGATAATGAGGGCATTTTTTTTTTGCGTAGCAGTGTTGGTCCTCTGGTGCATATCATTTTTCACCATTTTTTTCCACCGTGGTGTATAGCATTGTTGGTCCTCTGGCGTATAGCGTTTTTTCACCATTTTCTAGTCATGGGTTTGTGGTGGGTTTCTCTAGTGCATAGCAATGTTGGAGGTGTGTTGGAGGAGGAACGTTGGAGAGCCACTGCATAGCATTCTTGGAGGTAAGG
The DNA here is from genome assembly GCA_001517045.1 of Pseudotsuga menziesii. Lineage (NCBI taxonomy): Eukaryota > Viridiplantae > Streptophyta > Pinopsida > Pinales > Pinaceae > Pseudotsuga > Pseudotsuga menziesii. The sequence continues at coordinate 228,477 of LPNX010244106.1, forward strand.
TATACTATGTTTAATCCTCTGATGAAAAATGCCTTTTAATTCTTTTATTTATTGGGAGCTCTGTTCCACATAGCTGAGTGATTACTCAACTGAGCTTTGGGATTGAAAGAGAACCACCGCTTGTTAGAGATTTGGGCGCTTTTTATCCCTCAACGATGACTATGACTGAAAAGTTTCACAATTCAATTGGCCGCTGAAATGTATGGCGGATATTTGATACCCTGTCGCAGTGTCATTCACTAATCGATATTCAACAGTCTCCTTAGCTATGCCTCTATTCCCCCATCAATGCAGATTTGAGTGCTATTCTAAGTGTAAATGTAGAATGGAAACATCATATATTAATATGTTGTAGTAGTTTCGGCTTCTATGAGGTCTACTAGTCATGGCGGGACTTCTAGACCTGCACTACTTGCCTTTATCTGCCTATACCTCTATGCTAAGGGGAACGATTCTACTAAAATAGGTTGAAACACTTGTATTCCTAATATGTGTAAGGTAGGTGCTCGATTCAATGATAGAGGATAAGGCCCCCAGTGGTACATTGAATGGGATTGGTTATGTTTCCCATTTTCCCCACTTGGTTCATGAGCTTTCACACCAAACCACAATCTCTTGGCTAAAACACTGCATCATAGCTTGTTGTCTGTGTTTTGTATAAGAGATTCATGAACTCTGCTCCCTAGTAGTCTTGCTAAATTGGTGAAAACATTATGCCCCCAATTATATAAGGTTATCACTGAGTGGTAAAAAGGCATAAGGATTGAACCATTATTACATAAGTAAGAACTTGGAGTAAAACGATCGATATCAATTGATCCTTACTTTCATTTTTTTCCCTTGAAGGAATCTACATTCACATTCAACCCAGCTCAACCCACCCATCTGCCTACTATGCTTCGTTACACCTTCCGACGAAGACCTTTTATGCTTCTCTCGAATCAGATGGTAACAGGCTAGTCTAGCTTTACCAAATTGAACCTTTTATTCATTTTATTTTTTCATCACCGTTATGCAGACTTTACCTCTTGAATAAATACCAAATAAAATTTCTATTTCCATTGCAGATTGATCCTTTTGGGTAACCTATTGTTCAGGTGATACCTCTATTGAGTTATTCCTGGATCCCTACCCCTTTTGATCCTTGAACCTTATATCATTGACGAATAGATGGCAGACCCCCCAATAGATATATATGCTCCTCATCTCGCAAAAAACTGTTTTGGAAATATTTTGGGTAATTGCTCAATCATATTGGAAACTTCTGGAAACTTCCTGTGGTTTTCAGTTTCAACAATTTTTTGTTTTTGTTTTTGGGTTTTCCGGACAATTTTTTTCTCCCTCTATTCTTCTGAACTTTAATGATTTTGAGACTGGAACGTAGACATATTTCGGGACAAAGGAACTTGATTAAGAAGGCAAATTGAAACAAGGGTGAGATCATATCCTTCAATAATGCATTGGCACTCTCCTTAGTTTTATAGGTAGTGTTTATTTTCAGAAGAAAAAAACATGCAACTTGTTATTCATTTCGAATCAAAGTTGCATAAACCAGGCTTCTACTTCAAGTAGGTTCACAACAAAATCTGTCTGAAAGTTCTGCTTTCAGCAAAATAGGAACCAACCTTCAAACCATCTAAAAAACCTTACAAAACTGAGAGACTTCCCATCGAAGACTATCACTTCAGTTTTTAGAACAAGCTGACAAAAAGACAAAAAAACTCTCAAAATTCTCTGACAAAAGATAGAGACTTTGAAGGAATCATGAAGGAGTCTTACTATTCTAAGAACTGTTTACAAAGTTCATCTTAGGAAGAATGTTATTTATGTTGTTTTTAAGTTGACAATACGTTAATGTAGAAATTCTAGGTATCATAGAGAATGCATTTCTCCATTAAATGAAAGTGTTACAAATAAATGAATAAATGTATCATTGGCAGGTTGTTACAGAGCTGGCAGTAAGAGTTTGAATTAGTTAGAGAGATGGCAATATGTGTCCCAATCAGCTAGATAGGTGTCCATTCTAATCTACTTTTAAAGGGATGTGATGATCATATATATATATATATGTGTGTGTGTGTGTGTGATATATATCCAGATCAGTTCTAAGAATAAAGTGTGATCCATATCCTTATTGTGTGCAATTTTGTTTTGCTGTGTTTTTAATTTTATCTACATTTGAGAGTGTCTCTCTTCTCATCATGTGTGAAAGGAATGGATAATCATAACAATATCATTAAACCCTTTTGAATGAGTACATAAACAAAAGTTGGCATTGATAATCAATGTTTCCTCCTCCAAGTGGATATTGTGTCATTGTGGCCACATTCTGGAATCAACATGCCACCTTCTATAGGAAGCATGCCACCTCACAAAGGACTCAAGAATAGCAAATATTTAAAAAACCACTATTGTGTACTATCTCTCCAAACTTGGTATTAAAAAGATAAGTGCAAATGGACGAGAGAGTAATCCAATTGTCAAACTGGGTACCTACGAGCAAAGATGTACACAAGGTAAAGAACCATGTTGACATAGGAGCTCTCAACACGGATCATTGGAAAGGATTTACTCATTTCAAATTGCATTAGAATATGCAAATATTTTCTTTTCATATTGATATTAATTCCAAAACTAAAAAGTGTTAGTGCAAAGGTGATGCAGGATAACTTTTGAGGAAAGAATTTTTTTCTTGAGTCTCCTGCAAGGATGGGCAATAAAGTTGGAAGGTTGGGTACTGTGAGGAGAGAGAGAGTAGGAGGTGAAGGATATGCTAGTACAGTAGTATCACTTTGCAAACCAAGAAATCGGGATTTTGGGAGACTTGGGAAACATGTAGAATGTGAAAACCATTGGTTACACATCTTTTTGAGGCTATCAAAGCCATTAGTTTGAGATATAGCCTATCAAAATGGCACAATATTTGGAAAAACATTGGAAATAGGTTGTCTTCCCATATCCTCTTTCCTCTTTTGTTTACTGTCATGCATGCAAATTTAACGAAAATTTGATTGAGAATCTAGACTAGTGTAAGTTTGTGAGCTTAACCCACTTGTCGAGAGGATCAACTTAGTACATAGGTGAATCCATTCACAATAGGGGTGAAATGTATACTAGTGTAAGTTTGTGAGCTTAACCCACTTGTTGAGAGGATCAACTTAGCACATAGGTGAATCCATTCACAATAGGGGTGAAATGTATAGAAGATTCAAATAGGAGGATTACCCTAATATGACCTATCCTAGTGACCCAACAAATATGAACACTGATGATAATTTGTTTTCTAATATTAAGAGATCTCATTTGCATAACATTGCTACTAGAACCCTTGTTCTACCTTGTTCAGAGCCCATACATTGGAACATAAAACACACTAATATAAAGAGAATAATAGTTGTAAATGATAATAAACAATGCATTTATTCCTTTTCAATTATTAGAATTGGAGAAGTATTACAGAGTGCATGAACATGAAGCATAATTGATTATTGAATGAGTGGAAATCACTGTTGCTAGCTGGGAGAAGATAACTCAACACAACGTTCTTCAACCTATGAAAAAAAGGAATAGGTTAATAAATAGGAAATCAAATATATCAAAATCATGCAAGAAGAAATGAAAATATGTAGCACCGACACTAAGTTTCTTACTTCTCATAGTTGCTTGCACTTGAGTTTTGTGGCACATATTTAGAAAAAGGCAGAGAGGAAATCAATTATGTACCAAGACCTCTACTCCGTGTCCCAACAACTTAGCTCAAAGCAACAAGTTCCTTCCATTAAAGTGGCAAGTTACATATGAGCACTCATTAAAGATAATCATAGCAATGAGTACATATGAGCACTCATAAACTTGAATCCTCTGTCAAGGAAAGCCTTGGATTGTTTTTTTGGTTGGCATATGAAGTTCATAAAACTTAGAAACAAATGTTGTTTAGGTAAAATAACCGAGTTTACACTAACATTGAACATTGAAAATGATAGAATTAAGATTTTGAAATGAGAAAATAGTTATTTTGATCTTTTTTGAAATGAGGAAACAATCAATTGTATTGTAGCCATTTGGAGAAGTTGTCACCATAAAAATTTTCTTGTTTTTCCTTTTTTCTGATTTTTATATTGGAAAATTTAAAGCACTTATTCCAAGTGTGATGGAGTTTATACACTTTAATAATTTCTTAAACCATAATGTACAAGTTTGTAGGACATCACTAATTTAGTATAGTGACCTACACATTTTTTTATATTGGCAACTTTAGCTCACTTCTTCCAAGTGTGGTGGAGTTTATGCACTTTCAAAATTTCTTAAACCCTGATGTACAAGTTTGTAGGACATCACTAATTCAGTGTAGTGACATACTCATTTTTTTGTTCCATATATCTCTGTAGGATATCCCTAATTAATTATAGTGTGACCTACACCGATTTTTGTTGCACATGCAAAGTATGCATTAATGGTTTTATGCTCATAAGAATGCATCTTAGTATAGTCACCTTTGTACAAATGACCTGATCTTTGAAAATAGTACATTGTGCAGTTAATGCTCATTAGAGTACATCCTATTAAATTATCTCTACAGTTCATTGTTCCTTTCATGGTGATTACAAAGGATGAGATGACTTCTTCTCTCTCCTATCTGTCAGTTTTGGGCTATAGTTCCAGAACAAGTTGATATGTTCTTGAGATTTTTCATATGTACTCATTTTATGTCTCTACATATTTCTTTCTTTGAGCTAGTATCTTATCTCTTTGTAGCTTTTATCTTATATCATAGACCTTTTCATGTTGTCATTAGTGTAGCTATAGGAACTACTTGTGCAGTCCCACTATGTATTGCAATGATTGTAGTATTTTAGTCCCAATGACCCACTTTTGTGGTCATTCATTGAACATTATTAAAATTATATTATATTATCTTATCTACCTGTTAATTATGCTTTTGTGGAAGATTGCAAACTATTTTGGATGAGTTTCTGGTGAAACTAGTAGCTTCTCAATCTCGTTGTCTATTAAATTGTTCCTTGGACAAATTTTTAAACTTATGGTAACTTTTATTTGTGTGCCTGTGTTTTCTGCAATCTAGAAATACAAAATTCAATTGAAGAGTTTAAGTGAATGACAGAGGACTTAAAAATAATGTAGTTCACTCTATATATTGTCCCAACCATAAACAAGTAGGGAGTAGAACATTGTGTTGGTGTTTTTTCATAGGCTGGAAGCAAGTAGAAGAGAATTTTGGGTTGGGAAGAAGGAACTCACTGCTGGCAGCTAAGAGAAGAGAAGACGAGCTGCTGGGAGATTAGTAAATGATGCCTTGTTTACGCCAACCCTGTCCACACAGTAAAGGAGCACCCACCCTTAATTAATCTCATCAATGGTCTTAGGTTTAAAGAAAATAATTTCCCTCCTTAAATGATTTTGTAGACCCTAGGTGAATAAACTACATCTGGGTATGCTCTTGGATATTAAAATTAATCAATCTGATCAACTCTTAAATGGGTGTTTCGATGGGATATGAAACTAAATACTGCAAGATTCCGATTGCATTGCATTTGTCAAGTGCATAGTCTATACGCCACAAACACGTCAGCATTAAAGAAATACATGACATAAGAGGTATTTAACACTGAGATGGATTATATTCATTAATTAATATATCTGCCAGCAGGCACAGAGGAGAATTCAATGCTAGTTGCATCCTTTCCAACGTTTAATCTTCCATCTGTTGCTTTTCTTATATTTTGACAGCCAAAGTATTCAAACAAGCACAAACTAACTTCTGGAAAATCTCTGTTGTCGCTGCAATTTGGAAATTCCCATTTGCATGGAATGGAATTCCCTATGTTGAGATGTTTTGTGATTCCTTTCAATGTTTCATCATACCATCCTTTTTTAATACAACTTCAAAGAGAAAAGCATGAATACCATTATTTACTATAATATCATGAGAGAATGCAACAAAACTAGGGATGAATATTTACTAGATCTACACATTTAGGTGTACCTGACAATTAAGGACCTCTAAAAGATGGACATCCCTCCCTCCTTTGAATTCCAAGTGTATTCAATGAGATTATGGAATTCTCCATTCATGCTAATAAAATTGATGGAAGGTGTCTCTCTATAATGGCAAAGCCTCCTCAAAACTCTTCAAATAATAACTTCCCCAAGATTTGGAACATGAGTGGACTATTAGATGCTTTCCCTAAAGCTAGGACATTCCTCAAATTAAGGGGTTAATCCAACAAATCCTTAAATGGTTGATTCAGTATGGATACATGTGCAAGATAGTATTTGATCCATGTACCAAGAAACCATATTTCCTTAAAATATTCCAAAACAATGGAATGCTCCTCCTAAATCAGCCTCAATTTCCATCATTGATACTTCATTAAGTGGAACTCTTTTTCTCTTTGTGATGCATTGAGGGCTTAGACTTTCTCCTTTTCGCTTTTTTGCTTTTTTACTTCTTGATGCATTGATGCATTGATGATAAGTGATCCTCCCTTTTTTTGAAGATGACTAAGGTGCACTCAACTAACAGAGAGAGCTTGGGCAAGAGTGATGAGAGTCTTCCCCTGCACTGAAGATTACTTCCTTCTGAATATTCCATTCTTGGTGTGTGTAGCTAGTGCCTGAACTTCGTTGTCATTTAGCTTCTCTTCTCTGTTTATTATCCTTCCTTATTTTTTATTATCCTTCTTCTTTTATAATTTCTAATTTGAAATCACTGCTTACAACATTCATAGAGTTAATTTAGTGTAATATTAAGTCAATTTACATTCCATTAATATATAAGAAGAAAGCTACCCTTACGAATGTTTTTCCTTCATGTAGAATTTCATGACTATTCTAAATGCTGGTATTTGGTAAAGAAAGGGATAATGTTTTACAACATTCTTAGAGTTAACCTAGAGTAACATCCAATCACTTTACATTACAATAATGCCGAGAAGCAAGCTATCTTAGCCAATGTTTTTCCTTTGTGTAGAATTTCATGACTATTCTAAATGTTGGTATTAGACAGAGCTAAGATATTACAAAATATGCAAAATGGACCATAGATGTTTGAAAAGACACATTTCTCACAGGTTTTATAGCAATAATTGAATTAATAATTCAGATCTGCAGTTTGAGGGAATTTACACATACATTAATTAATATTCGAACTGTAACTATGCACTAATAAAGAACATTGAAAAAAGTTCTAAAATCATTTAACATCATTTCTGAAATCAACTTAACATCAACTAACATCTTTCTGAAAACATTTATTTAACATCAACTTGATTTACATCAAGAAATCATTCATAGTTGATGTAGAAACCTAAGTCTCTCTGAAATTACATTTATATTTACAACTTAGTTTCTCTTAGGTAAGCCCTCCATGTGTTGGATTAAACCCAAAGTGAGGGAAGTAGTTGCTTTGGTGACAATGATAACTCTTCTCAAGAATCAGGAATATGGATGGTGTCAAAATATCAGGAATCTTGAATCATCCTTTCTTTCCCTTAATTTTTCTCATGTCTACAGAGAATACAACAAAAAGGCAGATGGCTTATCCAATGAGCCACTCTCTATGGCATCTGGCCTCTTACAGTTCACTGAAATATGTGAAGGTGAAATAGTGGGGAATGGATCGATGAAGCTCTTTTAATTTGAGCTTGACCTACTCTCTTTGACATCTTTGATGTTTATTTTTTCAAGAGTATGACATAATTTAGATTTTTTACATCCTTTGGATGTCTGAGGCAGACGTTGATCTCCTCTTGTATCAGTTTCTTGGGAGGTCCATAAGTGCCTCCCTGGATAAGCCATGACTGGGTTCTTCTTGTATTCCCTTGTAGACATCTTTTGAAGTCAGGATGAAGATGTGATGTATTCCTTGGTATTTTGATCTTGGTGGTGAAGTTGGTTATCTGACCTCTCAATGTAGCTATTTGGAAGAGTCTCTGAACTAGATGTCTTTATATGAAGTTTGATAATTCATTTTTGGCATATTATAACCTTAAAAAACATTTTATGCATCCTATTATATGCCCCTTGCTTACAACCTAAAAGGTGACCAATCCAATATTGACAGAGAATATTTCATAGCATATCTTATATATAGCTAAATTATTTAATAGAAGAAGAGTAATTTCAGAACTATATTTAATACTAATTGTCATTATATGAAGTTTGATAATTCATTTTTTTCAAATTATATAACATTTATAAAACATGTTATGCATTCTATAGTATATGTTCCTTGTTTACCAAAAGGTGACCAGTCCAATGTTATGTTAACAAAGGATGTGTCATCACATATCTTCTACATAGCTCAAAACTTGCGTAAGAGTAATTCCAGCACTGTCTACATTAGTTTGACTAGGTCTACAATGTTGATGATAAAAGGAGTATGCATATTAAGATTATGATGTGAAATTAAATGCCTCCCTTAAAAAATCTTGCCAATTTCTCTTTGTTACCTGTCATTAGAGCTACAATACCTATTCACACTAATGTGAGAGATTTAGGTCGCTTAAAGTGTTATGGCTGCAATGTCATTGTGTTTTCAAGCTGTGGAAGCTATACCAACTATGTAATCTTCACCATTTGGATGCAAAATTGATCTCAAAGATCCAGGGAGTGAATTTAAGAGTTGCTGCATTTATGTAGGAAGTTTCCAAAATGGTTTACTTGAGCTTTGTGAGTGACTATTGAACAAATTTATCTCTTCTTGGACCATTCTTTATTTATTAGGCGGGTTCACTTATTACTAAGTTTTTTTTCTTACCCCAAGGCCAAACACCACGTAGAATAGGGCTTAGGCTTGCAGGTTGGGAATATTAGTCAATTAATATGTTTTTATCATTTCCTAGAGTGGATTGTAATGCTTGGGGCATTTCCATAAAAAAGAACAAGACTAAATTCCAAAAAGAACAAAGACCTTTGATCACCTCTATGTTTTTTCATCTCTTGTTTTGATCACCTTTCGATATTCTGCAGGTACGTTGAAGTTGACTCTTCAGTTTGGGGAGGGCTATTTGAATAAGCCACTAACAATACATTTTGTTTCAAGGTGTTTCATCCCGATAGTAAGATTTATTCATCCTTTTTAGAGATTTGAATTGAAAGTGCATACTTTGCTTCCTAGCTCTTTGTTTTATTAATGAACTAGTATGCATGTGTAAATTTGAATTACTTCTTTTTTTCATTTATTTATGGATGCACTCACCTCATTTCGTAGCCTTATTATATCGACAATTTTGAAAAAAATGTTATAATTTTATTCATTTCTTACCCAACTAAAAGGTACACATGGATGTAAATGCATATGGATCCAAGTGATGTTGTGGACTTTGGAATTTTTATTGGTGAAGAGAATTGTCCCCTTGGCATAGTCCAGTGTCAAAAAGGTTGTACATATGCTGATATCCATTCTGAAATTGTGAATGATGAAGTCGTTCAATATCCTTTTGATTTTTTTTATTGGCTCAACTGGATGTCCTTTAAATGAAAAGCAAGAGGAAAGAAGGAAACCTATAACAACAAATGTAGGCATTAAGAGGAAAGTATGCATGATGGTTGCTAATACATTGGAATCAAATGTAATGGAGGGAATGGTAATCTATGAAAACATTGAATGGAATGTGGAGGAACCTGTGCATAAACAACCAAGAGTTGGTAATGTGTCCGAGTCAGTGGGACAAGTTGTGGTTGATCCTAATGTATTGGCATCTTGGGAACATAAAGTGAATAGTTTAATGGAAGAGTTTGTCAAAGAGAAGCTAACACTAAAGGTATATTTAGAAAATGGAAAACCTAATATAAATATCCGTTGTGAAATCTGTGGCATTGATTATGGAATGGGGGAAGTATCCTTGGTAGTGCGAACAATTCGTAACTTCAAAAACAATCATATGAAAACAGGGTCCCATCAACGTCAAATTTCAATGTTGGGAATTAATGAAATTCCTTCAGGTAACAAAGAAAAGAAGAAAACAGTGACTAGAGATCAACTTGATATTGATCAAGAAATCAAACTTCTACATGATTTCAACCAAACGCAAGAGCCTAATTTGTTCAAGGTGGTGGAAGCAACACTTACAAACTACGAGGATAAGAAAAAAGTAAGAGTGGAATGTACACAATGCAATAGATGGTTCTCTTTGGTGCCAACAAGTGGTAATATTGTCAGTTCTCTAAATGAACAGATGAAATCAAAGGAGCACACTACTAATACTACAGTTGAGGCTTCACATGATACAATTGTGTTGAGGAGTGTAACAGTTGGGAGACCGAAGAAGCCTACCAATGAAAAGTCCCAACAAAGTTTGTCTAAGTTCTTTATCCCATCACTACCATCACCATTACATGGGGATTCTACAAGTCCACATCCTTCTACTTCAGGTGTGGAAATTACCCAATTTTTAATTTAATTTGAATTTGAATATGCACATTACTTTATTTATTATTACTTGTTAGTAGCAGTTAGTAGATCATTAACCAATGTGTTTTTTCATCTTGTTCTAGGACAAATACCTCCCTCAATATTATTATGTTGGGGGTATTGGGATCCTTATCTTAAGAGAAGAGGGGAGATATTGGACACAAAGGTTCTAATGGATGACCAACGTGGTGGAAAAATGTGGGCCATAGAGAAACATACTAGGAGAACACTAAATTATCATGGTATTGAATGCAGTATTAATGGTACATACCGACATATTCATTGCAAGAGGGTTTCTAAAACAGGAATACCTTTTGATTCATTGACATGCAATTTTTGTAAGATGATACCTAATTGTGATGAATTTCGAATGCAATTATATCGCGAATCAAGGATCAACATGAAAAGAAATGGGAAAAATACAAGGAAAGGGAGAAGGTTGGACCATTTGACTCAAACTGAACTCAAAATTGTTGCAAGAGAAGCAAATGCTACACCTAGGTTAACAATGCGATCTCTTTCATGGGAGAGGACAAAGGTTTCTACACTATATATAAGAACAGGGTCTCTAAGGGAAAAGTTGTTCGAATCTGCAGGAAGGAAGGATGTGTGTGAAGCTCATAAGTAAGGAAAATTACAAGGTAAAGATGCAGTTTGGGAATTTTTTCAAGATATATTTCACAACCTAGTTCGTTCAAAGTCGGGTAGAAGGTATAGTGCATCCACTCAATCCATTTATGAGATGATTAAGTTATGGGGAGGTCCTAGATTACATAGCTTTATTAGCTTGAATCTGGATGGCCCTTCGATATCTACGACTTTAAGGCAAGTTAGAAAATCATTAACATATATCCGACGGGAGCAAGAGTACATTTTTGAGACAATAAAATTTTTTTATGCTTCCTATAAAGGCAAACATGGTATAGAGGGCCCAATTCCCATATGCCTTGCTGAAGATGAAACTGTTGTGAAAAAATATGTAAGGTGGGTAGAAAAAAGTGATACATTGGTGGGTTTTTGTGGTAAGAAAGAAGAACATAAGTGCCAATCACATTTCTTGGCGACAGTTGGTGAGGGCGCTGCAGGCTATGAGATTACTATAGATGCCTTAAAGAATTGTGTGATTGGCCATTATGCACGTGTTATTATTACAAACCCTTTACATGAGAAGCTTCCTCATTTGGTTGTGGTTTTTCATCCAACGTGCAACAGGTTTGATGCAAATTTTGTCCATCGACAATGGGAAAAAGTAGAAGACCTATGGAAGAAACATGTGGAATATTTTTTAGGACCTATTATTGGTCATTCCTCAGATGGGGATAGTAGGAGAAGAATGCTTATGTTGAAGGATTATTACTCAATGACAGGAATGAGATATCAAATTCCTTGGGAAGGGTGGAGGCTAACTGGGTTGTATGATGGCTTTAAAGTAATAGGACTTCATGACCAGGATTACATCCACAATGGAAAAAATCTAGTGAATCCTTTGTTTAGTGGTCGACGAGATCTAATTGTTGGAAAAGAGTTGATTAGTTTTAACCATGTAAGAATGGTTTATAACAATTTTAAAGTGGATGACCACAAGCTTAAAATTGAGGATATAGAGAGGATTGATCACCAAAACCGGGGTTCAACACAACGCATTGCTTCAAGGCATGTCCAAAGGTGCTTGAAGGAAATGAGATGTACAAGTGGCAGGACAGAGAGGACATCGGGTACAGATACCTATCTAGCAATTGTTGCTGACTATATTGATACTTTTTTGTCTCCTAGTTTAACTCTTTGGGAAAGAGTGCGAAATTCTTCAAGAGTCCATCATTTCTTCACCTTATGGCTATTTTGGGTCAGAGACCAGGAAAATACTAATGTCAACATTAATTTCATTAGTAGAGAGGCATATCATGATGTGAAAATTTCTTGCCACTTTGCGGTTTTGTTGATGAGATTATTTCGTGATCAATACTCTAACTTACCATGTGCATTGCACCTGATTGGTTCAAATGTTCGTGAGAACTTCTTTAGCAAATTCGATGGCATGGTTGGAGTAGAGAGGGCATATGATTTTGCTGACTTACTTCATGCTATTGGAACCCTTAATAGAGTTGCTGAAGAAGAATCGAATCCCCAAGGGATTCGTTTCAATAAATCTCATAAGAAACAAATGAGTATCTGGAACAAATTGCATCAACAAACATTAGAGGAAGGTGATGTATTGTCACAATATGATCCAATTTCCACCAATAATAAAATTATAGAAGCTCTCAATATAGGATTGGAGGATGCAAAGGGAATTTTACAAGGTCTTGGCATGCAAACAAAAAGACACATAGAAGATTCTTGGTGGTTTAAACCATGGATAGAGGATCACAATGTTCCAACATTTGAAGATGTGGATGAAGTAGTTGATAATTCTCCACCGGGTCATTCCACATCCATATTCCAATCTTCATCTTTTATGGTACTCAATGATAGTGAATTGCAAATGATGGAAAGTGAGTGGAGGCACGAGTTGGATGGAATTTTAGATTCCATTGATGAAAATGTAAACATAACTACCAAACCAGTGGTGAAGCTCGATGGAAAGGACATGTACAAATATTGTTTGGTTATTCAATTGAATGGAAACCCAACATTATCGAAAGATAGATTGTCTAAAGTGAGGAATGGAGTATACTTCAGGAGAGATGAGAGGGCCCCCAAAAAGGGTGTTGCAATTGGTTTTGGAATTGGATCAGATTGTGCGGTGTTGTTTGAAAGCGAGTCTATAGCTGTAGCTGAACGTACTACAAGAAAAGGTGTATCTCAAAGTACAAAGCATGACGTTTCTTCTAGGACTTGGTACATTGGAAGAGTTCAAAGAATAAGAAAGAAGGATGGTAATAGGGTGTTTTATTACCATAATGACATTGATCTTTTGGATAGGCCTAAAGGTGTTGAGCTTCAATGTTGTTGGTACAATAGAATAAAGGGGAAACACATGTACAAGTATGATTCAACAGATCATCCATTCATATAACTTGAATCTGTTATAGCAGCGGAAAACCTATCATACAATATTAAGAAAGACACATACAAGTTAGAAGAAAGTGACCACAGAATTTTTGAGGATTTCATTAAAAATTTAAATAGGGTGAAGTTTTCAAACCATTCTAATTTATCTTATATTTTGTAATACAATCTTATAACTTATTTATGAAGTAGTATTTTTTGTATTATTGTTGTTTCATTTGTATAAATTTCATACACATTTTAATTTATCTTATATTCAAGTGTGGTGAATGGTTCGGATGCCCAACGGTTGGGATAACTCTATGTGAAGTTATCGATTGTCAAATATTTCTCTATGCGTTCTTGAAGCATGGTTCTTGAGGGTTGCTGAACTATTAGCTAGTTCAAAAATTATGTTTAATATTACTTTTAAAAGGATGAAACCAGTCTTTGTTTGTCAAATTTTGGTGTCCATGCCCATGTTAGAGTTTTCATATACTTTCTTTTGCTACTTCAATACTTAAATGGAATATTACTTACTGTGTGTTTCTTGAAATGTGTTTTCTAAATGTTTTCTTAAATGGCATATCATGTTCTTTAATTTATTCATGTTTGTGTGGAGTGCATATTAACTCATTAGGAAATTGTGATTGTTGTTGATTCAAAAGATGGCTATGGTGTGGAAATCTCTTGTTATAAAACTCATTGTTGTGCACATGTTGTGGTATGGAGTGGGTATGATTGGTTCTACTTTATATAACCAATGAATCTTATATAGTGATGACAAAAATATATAAAACAATGTACCTTGAGAGAGAGAAAATATTATTGGTCTTGTTGGTCCTATAAAGGAGTTGCATGTCCACCTTATATGGTTCACCTTGACCTTTTGGGTTTGTTGTTTGTTTTGTTTTGGCCACCTGGGTTGAATCATGATCACCTCATGATCCTTTATCTTAATTTTTCCATAGGTGATGTTTATTAATGTTTTGATACCTTACCTTAAGGAGCATGACTGAACTCTCTCCCTCTGCATGATCTTTGCATGAACTTTGTTGATGCTCCATGTGATATCTTGCTGCACCACCCCCGTGACTGGGATTTCCTTGTTACACCTTCCACGTGATCACTTTGCACCAGCGTGACCATGAATTTGTTGGATTTTGGGTCTTTCCCCAGTGTGACCATGGCCTATTTCTTGGGTGGACTGTGGGTTCTTCCACAGTGTAACCGCGAGTCTGTTTCTTGGTGGAATATGGCTCCTTCACCAGCATGACCATGATTTGTTTCTTTGCACTTTCTTAGTGGATTTTGGGTCCTTCAACAAGGATAAAAAACCTGTTCCTTAGTGATACCTTGAGAGGTCCTTCTCCAGCATGACTATGATCTGTTTTATTGGGTGGAATTTGGGTCATTCACCAGCGTGAAAGTGATCTGTTTCTTGGTGGACTATGGGTGCTTCACCAGCATGATTGTGATCTGTTTTCTTGAGTAGACTGTGGGTCCTTCCCCAACGTGACCGTGATCTGTTTCTTGGTGGACTATGTGTCCTTCTCCAGCATGACCATGATTTGTTTTCTCGGGTGGACTATGGGTCCTTCCCTGGTGTGACCATGAGGTGACCATGAGCCTGTTTTCTTGTGTGGACTGTGGGGTCTTCCCTAGTGTGACAGTGAATTTCACTTTATGGGTGGACTATGTTTTTTCAAGACTAAGTGTGCAAAGTATGCTTGTGTGTCTCCCCAGTATGTGATTGCATCCTTACCCAGCATGAATGTGTTGACAGATTGACTGTACTGGGTATGAATGTGCTTGTTGACTAAGAAGTTCAGGTCAGTATGCTTATGCTTTAACCCTCTCTAGATCTCTCGCAAGGTACATAAATTATTTATCTATATTGACTTGTCCCTTCGGTGACAAGATCAAATCTGAAAAATCTGAGTATATGGTTGATTCAAATATTGGTTATGATTATTTACTGTTGATATCTATTGTACATTACCTTATCATGTTGTTAATGTACATGGAATTTGATGATTCTTGAGGACCAAATTTAACGTAGTGAATAATGGAGCATTAAGTTGAAAGAGATGAAAATTATGTTTGTTTAGTTTTATTGAAAAGTATAGGAAGCTTACTTTATAATTCTCTTTTCCTTTTACTTTATAATTTTCTTGAAAAGTACTTGCAGGTCTCAAGGAGAACAATTAGGTTCTTTTACGGTGGATATGACCCATGTATTAAAGTATATGCAAATGAATATTTTAACAGGGTTGATGTTCAAGAAGCTCTTCATGCAAATGTTACAAGGATTCCTTCCAAATGGGCAATCTGCAAGTGGGTATCTGTATTCTAATCTCTAATAAGGTCATGTTATTTGTGATTCTAGATTATTTTAACTTTGGATATATTGGGTACAAAATGTTTGAGGGGAAAATCTCTTCACTCATGATGGGTTGGATTAAATGAATCTATAATAATTTATTTATGGTTGTTTATGTTTCCATTGTTTAGGTCTTAAGCATGCAAGTTCTTAGTTTGATGTAATAGCGTCCTTCATCATTTTGGACGTTATACCTCAATTTCATCACAACAACTCGTCTTTCATTTCATTTTCTAAATCCAAATTCAAATCGCTTGATGTAAAGATTTTGTGTCAGGAAATTATATTCACACATAATTCTCAGTTCTTCCAATCTACACAAAACATATCAAAAGTCATCTAAGGATTTGGGTTTACAGGTTTGTGCAAATATTTTATATATGCACTGGCCATTTCATGTTTTGGATATCTATTAGTCCTTAATTTAATTTAGGCTTCAATGAATACTATTGTTTCTAAAATTCTTCTTCTTCTTGATGGTCAATGTTCATAGTGGAGATATTGATGGAAGAGTACCTATAACTTCGACAAAATATAGCATCAATGCATTAAATTTTACCATCAAGCAACAATGGCGTCCATGGTTCCATGGAAAACAAGTAATCTTTGAAATTCCCATCCTCAGTTACAACAATTATCATAGTTATCAATGAAAATCTATGATATTGTTCAGTTTTTTTATGTTGTTTGTGTGTAGTTTAAGACCAAGTGATTAGGATCATTTTCTGTTGGTTTTAATTTGGATTTTTGTGATCATTTTATTTAGCTCATGGTTGATCACTAGGATCTCCTTTTTATGAATTTAGATGGCACGAAGGTTTATACAATATCAAGGATTAACACATCTGACATTTAGAGGAGCAGGACACTTGTTTCCCTTGAACAAAGGTAGCGAAGCATTATCAATGATTCAGGATTACTTGCAAGACAAAGATCTTCCGATAAAAAAGTGATTGTGTGGTTCAATTTATGGGAAAATTTTCCATCCTATGCTAAACAATCATCAACAGCCATTGCAATGAGGAAAAAATACTATATGCATTATGCATTTATGTAATAATCTTTTGGCCTATGAGTTTAGGATATTTTCCAAAATACTATGAGTTTAATATATTTTCCAAAATGATGTGATCCTACGCGTTTAGGATATTTTTCAAAAAAGTTATTTTTTTCCCTTCCACTTTTGTTGTCTCTAGGATATAGCTCTCTTTGTTGTTTGCAATATCAAGCATTGCTTTTGTAACATTGTATAAACTTAATTTTGTTTAATCAAGATAATGAATTTATCAAAAAATTTGAAATCAAAATATATTCAACATTTACAATTGGTTGTTAAATTTATCAAGATTATTTTTCTGTCCACAGATGGAAAGGCCTGTTGGTTCCATGGAAATCCTAGCTTCTCGAAAAAATGGTAGACTAGGGCTTAACATCATCCAACTAAATTTGTTGTAGCAATGCCTTCCTCATTCTTGGATTTCAGTCCCATAAGGCTGTGTCTTTGGCATACCTTCAGAGTCTGGTCATATTTTGTGAAGTGCGTGCTTTCACATTCTATGGTTCAGTTTTACATGTGATCCAATAGATTATTTCATGCATGGGCTAAGGATTATGCTACACTTGATAAGACACAGAGAAAAGAGAGGTCTGAAGGTAGCCATCATTTTAGAAAGTGATGAATTAACATAATATTTACACTTGTCTAATCTTGTTTTCTTTTTCTAAATGCAACTCTGTAGATAGTGACACACATTCCAATTTCATTGCTGTAGTATTGTTTATCTTCACCTTAAATTTTGATGAACCTGTCACCTTTTAGAATGAAGGTTCAGTGCCATATTTTATAGGGGAAACTTGCTCATGCTTGTGAACAAACAACTGCTTAGCTAATTTCCCTTGGAAAAAATTCTCTGAGCCAGACGTCCCATGATATTTCTTAAGGCCTCTTCTATTCTTCTTTGTTGGGGTCACACAAGATTTATTCACCCTGATTCCCTTTGACTTGTATTCATATTTCTCAGCCTCACCCTTTTGTGCATCATAAGCCTTGTGTTTCAGCTACAACATTTTCCCAAAATTCAAAAATTTTTGGGACCCTCCTTTTGCTTATATTGGTGTGATTTTCTTCTTTGATTTGATTTAATGACTCTTCAGAAAGACTGTTTCTAATGCCTGAAATGATCCACTTTTGTTTTTTCCTTTGAGTGCATTTTCAAGTGTTTGAATCAAAAGATTCTTTGCTTGCGCTCCCACTGTTGTGGAGAAATAATAAGCTTCAGCCTCGATATTTGTCTCTGACGCATTTGTCTCTATCGGCTAACTTTTGGTTTTCACATCAAAACATTTTATTACTACTTTCTCCGCAGTTGCGGACAGCAGATTGCAAAGTTTCCCGATTATTGATTTGACTTTTCAAACCTTGCTCTGTTATTTTCGTCGATCCCTGAGTGTTGGGCTTCCATCGTTACGGCTGCCGAAAGCACTATCCTTCCGGTCATTTAGTTGATTTCTCCTCTGATGTAGACCTTACCTATTGCGGAATGATTTTTCCTTTATGTTTCCACCATTGCGGCTCCTGATTCCGCTATCGCTCTGACGATTAGTCTTGCGAGCTTCAATGCGGATGTCTCGACAGTTAGCTTAGTGGTTTTGCCACCCGACATTGCGGAAGGAATTATTCTTGCGACCTCCGATCCTTATGTTTCCGCCATCCGATGCGTGTCTATTTTTAGCCGCGTGTCCGTAGTCTTTTTCTTTTCCCCCGTTGCGGCTGGGCAAAGCATTTGGATTCCGATGTCAATGTCCTTCCGATTTTCGATTGGAAGTTTTCCCACCTACAGCTTAGGTCTTAACTCTTTCGACTCCGATGTACTGAAATGTTTTCGTAGTACCCATCGCCTATTAAGACCCGCTTATGCGGCTGTGAATAGGTCTACCCTGTCGATGTTAGCGTTCTAAGCCGCCGATGAGTTCTTTGTTTCCTTTCGTTGGTGATTTCTTTCGAACTCGTAGGTAGAAGGGATAGTAGTGTCGGCGCTTGTCAAGTTTCATAACAGTAATGCAGCGCATGGCGTTTCTTGTTGCTTAGCCGTTGTGGTTGTTATAATTTAACGTGGTTTGATTCTCTTGAAAATATAGTCCCAATGAATGATTAATTGTCGTTTAATTGCAGGAGCGTCCAAGAGACTGTTTCGACTACTGCAGGGCGAAGTTCAGACCGAAACTGACAGGATCTCAAGGAGCGCAAGCCAAGTCGAAGGCAAAATCAAAAGCAACAAAGGCGCAGGCTTGAAAGGTCTGTCAGTTACTCAGCGGATTTTGAGTGCACGAAAAAAGGATAAAAAAGAGGGATATGAAACGTTTGAGGAACCGAAGGGTCACACGTTTGGGGGGTAGCCCAAACAGTCTACTGTTTTAGTTTAAATATTTGAAAGTTAGAACTTACAGGGACTTTTTTCCCAGTTAGATTTGTGAAGACATATTGTAAGAAGAACTATTTTCTTTTGCAATAGATAATTACAATTTGCTTGTTGGAGAAAACTTGGTGGAATGTTCAAATGTTGTGCTATGGATTTGTTGAAGAGGAACTATTTCGTTTTCAGCATTGTGTACATTAACTGTGAGATCATTCTAACTCTTTGAACCTATGTTCTTGTATGAATGTTCTCTGGTTTTTTTTATGAAAATTTCCACTATGAGTAATGAATGTTGTTCATAAACAATTGGCTATCTGGTTGTTCAAATATCTTTAAATGTTCATGTGTTTTGAAAGAAGTATCAGCTATCTGTGATTTTTCATAATGCATGTACAAAATACATTACTCATAAATGAATGATAATCTTGCTCCCTAGGGATAGGTTAGGTAGTTAGTTTTAATTTCTTGCTGTGTGTGATTCAGATGCGAGAGAGTTTAAGACGAGAGGTAAGAACCTGCGCATCACATTGTGACTGCTCCTCGTATTCTCTATCAATTTGCATTCTTAGATAGGCACTTGCATATCATACTTAAAGTCAAAAAAAAAAATATACACAGTGGACCGGGCCACAACCGGTAAAACCCTTTGTTTTGTTACTTGACCTATGGTAGCCGGACCGCAAACCGGATGGATTCCCTACACCAAACAGTCACGGGCTAGTTGGGAACGTTGACTGGGGAGAATCCTTTGTTGTTGTTGCCTACGAATTTCCAGGCCTCAACATTTTCTGGCGCTAGAAGGAGGGCCGCCAGTGCATGGCTGGCCGTGGAAACTTATTTTCCCAAGATTACCCCACCATCAGATATTTGGAAGCTTTTGGCTTAACCCAAGTACTTACAGGCTTTGTTTCTTCCCTTGAAGCAAGTAAGCCCAGTTTCATCTTACGGTGTTTCTTACTCAGACTCCTATTTGTTCACCTTTGCTCATGGCTGGTATAAATGTGAATCATCCCAACCCACTGCTGGCTTGGAGAGCTAGATCACCTTTGAACCTCACACCTCCATTGCATAACCTACCTCAAGCTTTTGAGAAGCTGCTGCCTAAGTTTAATCCCGATAAAAAGACTACTGTAGATGACCACTTACAAAGTTTCTATTTAGCAATAGAGGGTTTAAGGGCCGGGGAACATGAGGATGTGGTCTGTAGATTATTACTGCATACCCTTAAAGGGGCAGTAGCATCCTGGTATTTTGGTTTTCCTACAAACTCTATTCCTGATTGGGACACATTCGAAAGGATTTTCAGGAGTAAATACGCAGCCCAAAAGACACATGCCTCACTAATGAAAGGCCTTGTTTTTAAAAAAAAAGAGAAAGATGAGAAGGTACATAATTTTACTCAAATGTTTTCAACATACTTAAAGAACTTCTCTGAAACTGACAAACCCTCAGACAAGGTCCTAATTGAATATTATACCTCAGCCCTAGGACCTGAGCTGGCCATGTTTTCCAAAATGAAAGCCAAACCTACGTTGGTAGAGACTTATGAAGAAGCAGAAAGGGTAGAGGCTGAAAAGGAAAGTATAGAAGACTACCCCGAGCTCCCTAAAGAAAAAACTATCAGGAGAAGAGCCTTATTGCTGTCTAAACCTAGAGAGGAGCGATCACATGATTTTGAGGGAATGCTGAAAATGATTCAAAAACTCTCAAACCGAATAATAGATCTGGAGAAAGAAAGGGAAGTTCAGAAAACTTATAAACCTTACTACCAAAAAAGGGAGAATAACAACCAATTGAAGATCCCTCCACCAAATTCAGCATCAATGAATATAACAGAGGTAGGGGGGGACAATTTCTGCACTTTTCACCAACAACCTCATTTTGAAAAGAAATGTCCTCAATGGTTAAATTCGATGACATTGGTTATGAATCAGCTGATGGATTCTAAATTGACTAAGGACAGTGGTAAAGAAGAAAAGAGTGACAAGACCATAGAGAAACAAGATAATGATACCATGTTTTTATGGGATGGTGTCTCGCTTTTTGACACAGAAGAGAGTGCTTTTAAATCTGAACACACACCTACAGCAACAAAAGACATGGATCTGATAATTAAAGACAATGTAACAATTTCAAATATTAAGAGGTTGCAAACGAATGTCAAGAGACAGATAAATTCCAATGTTGAAGATAAAACACCTGAAGTCACTACTGTCAACCAGGAAACAAAACCAATCAACAAGCCTGTCAAACTTGTGGAAGGACAGGTAGAGGTTAATGAAGGAAATACTGAAAAAATTGAGGATCTTAAAAAAGATGTACCCACTAAAAACCATCCGGGAGAAGAAGACATCGAACCAAGTTGGGAAGAAAAAGATAAAACCCCGCCTTTTCTTTTGACTCTAGAAATGTTGAATCATAATGTGCATAATTGTTTGGTAGATTCTGGATCATCGGTAAATGTTATGCCACTTGAAGTTTGCAAAAAGATTAATGGGCATCCAAATCCCACAGCCTGGGAAGTAGTGCAACTAGATAGAATGGGTGTCAAAGTAGTGGGAGAAATGAAGAATGTTCTCATACGCTTATCTGCAAATAACAAGATATGTCAATTTATTGACATTATGGTGGCTAAAGTACGAGATGGATATGGGCTTATTCTTAACCGAGATTGCTCTTCCAGGTTAAAAGGTTATTTTGCATCAGACTGGTCTCATTTGTGGTTACCTCTTAAGGGTACCCCAAATCAGATTAAAATTTTGAGAGAACCTTACATGAAGCATACTGTCACTAATCTGGGAGAAGGTAATGAATCTGCTAATTCTGTCCTGGGAAATTATCTAATAGAGATTAAACTAAGATATCATACCTCAGGAAAGGCCAGTTCTATGATTGACCCTCAGCCTGAGCTCCTTCAACTTCCTCAGGCTGATAAGGATGACTGTAGACTAGTAGACATGGTTTCGATTTCAAAAATAGCACAGCTAGACCATGGTTAGGGATCTCATGTCTACAATTTATCCCACCCATTGACTCACCAGGTTAAAGTATTTTTAGGAGTGGGCACTTTTTTGTTTCTTTTGTTATAATGATCCTGTACATAAATAAATTGATACTGTTCTCTTTTGGTTTATTGCTTTGGTGTTGTTTTCTTTTAGTTTAATGCTTTGTTATTAGTTCTTTTGGTTTTGAATAAAGAGGAAAAATTTTGGTTGCAATGGAAACATTAGGGTTATTAATTAACTGAAATCTTGAGCAAAAGACCGTGCTTTTAAAACATAGAATGTCTTCTAGTAGCAGTGTTCCTAATTGGCCATGCATTCATTGAAGTCCTACTTAACCCCTGGTAAATTACTCAAAATTAAGAGGTCTGGAATACTATTTCAAGGCTCCACCCATTTCACATCAAAATGTCCAAGGGAGTGATAGCGCGGACCCACAGAAGGGAAGCAAGGTAAGCAGTATATCATATACAAATGATCCTATGCCATAATTTCAGAAAATCCTAAAGGCTATCAAGAGTCAAAACTCCTTAAAAGAAACAATGCATATCAAAGCAAGGTATCGAAAGCATGAACTTCAAAATTGCCAAAAGTTCCTCTCCATCTGTGAGATGAAAAGTAAATTCTTCTCTCACACAAAAGGACACCATGGATAGAGGAGCCTAAATAAAATTCAGAAAGAAAGGCAGATGGAGGACTCACAAGAACTAAAGTTCAAATAGCACAAAAGTGCACTTGGCATGGGAATGAGGAACAAAGGGATAATGCTGTGTACTATATGTTACAATCATGTGGTGTCCAAGCTAGAAACTACCTAAGGACGGGTAAAATAAATCTCACTTATTAGGCCTCAAAAGAGTTATTCAGACTTGCAAATATTTCTGATGTTACATTTTCCCAATGAATGAACTGCTTCTCAATGATTTAAATATGGGTTGGCCAGCTTAGGAATACAAACATCCAGAAGATTTCAATTTTGAGCTAGACATTCTTTTATTGGGGAGGAGTTAAGCCAGAAATCTGGGGTTCACCAGGTAGTCACCAATTGTTCCAGCTGCAACATTTTCCCAAAATTCAAAAAATTTCGGGACCCTCCTTTTCCTTATATTGGTGTGATTTTCTTCTTTGATTTGATTTAATGACTCTTCAGAAAGACTGTTTCTAATGCCTGAAATGATCCACTTTTGTTTTTTCCTTTGAGTGTGTTTTCAAGTGTTTGAATCGGAAGATTCTTTGCTTGCGCTCCCGCCATTGTGGAGAAATAATAAGCTTCAACATCGATATTTGTCTCCGACGCATTTGTCTCTATCGGCAAACTTTTGTTTTTCACATCGGAACATTTTATTACTACTTTCTCCGCAGTTGCGGACGGCAGATTGTGAAGTCTCCCGATTATTGCTTTGACTTTTCAAACCTTGCTCTGTTATTTTCGTCGATCCCTGAGTGTTGGGATTCCACCGTTACCTCTGCTGAAAGCACTATCCTTCCGGTCATTTAGTTGATTTCTCCTCCGATGTAGACCTTACCTATTGCGGAATGATTTGTCCTTTATGTTTCCACCGTTGCGGCTCTTGATTCCGCTATCGCTCTGACGATTAGTCTTGCGAGCTCCGATGCAGATGTCTTGACGGTTAGCTTAGTGGTTTTGCCACCCGACATTGTGGAAGGAATTATT
The DNA here is from genome assembly GCA_001517045.1 of Pseudotsuga menziesii. Taxonomy (NCBI): domain Eukaryota; kingdom Viridiplantae; phylum Streptophyta; class Pinopsida; order Pinales; family Pinaceae; genus Pseudotsuga; species Pseudotsuga menziesii. The sequence continues at coordinate 252,376 of LPNX010244106.1, forward strand.
CTTGTGACCTCCGATCCTTATGTTTCTGTCGTCTGATGCGTGTCAATTTTTAGCCGCGTGTCCGTAGTCTTTTTCTTTTTCGTCGTTGCGGCTGGGCAAAGCATTTGGATTCCGATGTCAATGTCCTTCCGATTTTCGATTGGAAGTTTTCCCGCCTACAGCTTAGGTCTTAACTCTTCTGACTCTGATGTGCTGAAGTGTTTTCGCAGTACCCATCGCCTGTTAAGACCCGCTTATGCAGCTGTGAATAGGTCTACCCTGCTGATGTTAGCGTTCTAAGCCGCCGATGAGTTCTTTGTTTCCTTTCATTGGTGATTTCTTTCGAACCCGTAGGTAGAAGGGATAGTAGTGTCGGCGCTTGTCAAGTTTCATAACAGTAATGCAGCGCATGGCGTTTCTTGCTGCTTAGCCATTGTGGTTGTTATAATTTAACGTGGTTTGATTCTCTTGAAAATATAGTCCCAATGAATGATTAATTGTTGTTTAATTGCAGGAGCGTCCAAGAGATTGTTCCGACTACTGTGGGGCGAAGTTCGGACTGAAACTGACAGGATCTCAAGGAGCGCAAGCCAAGTCGAAGGAAAAATCAAAAGCAACAAAGGCGCAGACTTGAAAGGTCTGTCAGTTACTCAGTGGATCTTGAGTGCACGCAGAAAGGAGAAAAAAGAGGGATATGAAACGTTTGAGGAACCGAAGGGTCACACGTTTGGGGGGCAGCCCAAACGGTCTACTGTTTTAGTTTAAATATTTGAAAGTTAGAACTTACAGGGACTTTTTTCCCAGTTAGATTTGTGAAGACATATTGTAAGAAGAACTATTTCCTTTTGCAATAGATAATTACAATTTGCCTGTTGGAGAAAACTTGGTGGAATGTTCAAATGTTGTGCTATGGATTTGTTGAAGAGGAACTATTTCATTTTCAGCATTGTGTCCATTAACTGTGAGGTCGTTCTAACTCTTTGAACCTATGTTCTTGTATGAATGTTCTCTGGTTTATTTTATGAAAATTTCCACTATGAGTAATGAATGCTGTTCATAAACAATTGGCTATCTGGTTGTTCAAATATCTTTAAATGTTCAAGTGTTTTGAAAGAAGTATCAGCTATCTGTGATTTTTCATAATGCATGTGCAAAATACATTACTCATCAATGAATGATAATCTTGCTCCCTAGGGATAGGTTAGGTAGTTAGTTTTAATTTCTTGCTGTGTGTGATTCAAATGCGAGAGAGTTTAGGATGAGAGGTAAGAACCTGCGCATCACATTGTGACTGCTCCTCGTATTCTCTATCAATCTGCATTCTTAGATAGGAATTTGCATATCATACTTAAAGTCAAAAAACAAAAATATACTCGGTGGACCGGGCCGAAACCGGTAAAACCCTTTGTTTTGTTACTTGACCTACGGTAGCCGGATCGCAAACCGGACGGGCTAGTTGGGAACGTTGACTGGGGAGAACCCCTTGCTGTTGTTTCCTATGAATTTCCAGGCCTCAACACCTTGATAGGAGGTATGTTGATTGAATTGACTTTCCTGGAAGCTAAATTTGAAACATGTTACTTGTTTGGAGAAGGCAACACTGGTGCAGTCACGCTCTATAGCTTTTGTTCTTCCATTTTTGGATCAGCCAATGATTCAGTAGAAATTTTAGCATGTGCACTCTAGAAAGTGAAATGAATGCATTAATAGATCTGATAAATGATATTCTTGCAGCACGCTCACCTTCAGGCTCAAATATCTCAATAGAAGGGTCAAAAACAATAAAAGATGTTGGAATGATTCAGGCCTTGTCCTGTACACTTGAGAATCTAGATTTAGATCATCTTGAGTGTGTTAAAATTGAACATGGCATTGTGAATACCTTTGATTCCTTAACTGTGGAACAAGTACAAGGCCATGAAGATGCTCAACACAAAAGTAGCAATCTTGGTGTTTCTGGCTCCAATGTGCATCAACAACAGAATGAAAGAGAGAATGAGGAAACACCATTAGTAGACACAATTGATCATTCTCAACAAAATGAAGCAGAGTCTGACCAAACAGAATCTTCCCATGATGCAATGACATCTGTCCAAATTGTTCAAAATTTGATGATGGAGTATGAGGAGGATTTTATGAATGAGGGTATTGAGGACGATGTTTTTGGTTGCGAGTTTTAGCATTGAACATGGTGGGAAGGATAGTTTAGTGGACGAGGATGAAGAAGAGGAGATTAGTGGGCATGGTTGAGAAGAAGATGCAAAAGATGAGGATGATGTACATCATTTGTCACATCCAGATGCCGACCATGATGTTAATGAGCTTGGTGACGATTATGATATCTTGGAAGATGAAGAAGATGATGATGATGAGAATAACTTTATATTGAGATTGGAGGATGGGATCAATGTGTTTGATCATTTTGAAGTGCTTGGTCGAGCTGAAGGTGATTTTCCATCTGATCCATTTCATGTGAGGCCTATTGAAGAAGTTTTTGGGGAAAATTGGCAATAGGGATGTACTACCTCTATCTATAATATTCTAGGAAGGACTGATGACCGTGGAACCACAATTCAACACTTGCTTCTCATTGGACCATCTTCTCCATCTAGATCGGTGCACCGCTGAGCAATAGGTAATTTTTAACATTTCTGCTCGTTGAACATCTAATAGATTATAAGCTTTTTTTTCTTGGGTTTAAACTTTAGAATTCAGAGTTTAAGGACATATATAATGTAATGTGTCTATTATTGTAGAGAATGATAGGGTTGCTACTGAGAGTAACATTGAAAGTACTTCAACTCCATCCCATCTGGATTCAATTTTCTGAACACTTCAAAGTGGATGGCCAGGAAATCGTTTGAGTAGCTGGGTTGATGATAGTTAGCAGATTAGAGGAATGAGTGGAACTACCATAGAATTGGGGATTGAGTAGCAGTTTGTTTCTCAGTCACATAGAGATTAGCCAGTTGATAATACTCCATCAGATCAGGCCCATGATACCACCAGATCACAGGAAAAAGGTGAAGCTACTACTTCACAAGCTACAGAAGATGGTACTGGAATGACAGAAACTCTACAATCACAGGAAAATGATATATAGAGAACTAAGAAACATGGGCAATCCCATATTGAAGATAATAGTGCCAATAATGCCAACGCTATTTCAAATCAACCTTTGCAACAGGCTTTTATCATTTTTTTATATTAAGTGGCACATGGCATCTTAATATTATCTCACAATTGACATACCAGCTGTCCTCTACAGTGCAAGTTCTACATAATTGTACATATATGCAAGGCATTTCACTGTTTTAGTTTTCTATCAAAGAATAGTAGGCATTGTAATTACATGAGACATTTTGCTTTTATAGATCTATCAAAATCACACTTCTTACTTTCCTCTATTATAAGTAACTTACTAATTTTTGAGCATTTGACACAGGTGGAAACATCTTTGAATTCATCATATTTTTATATCTTGCAAGTGGGTGCAATTGTCTTTACATGGTCTGGCAGCCTTAGTACAGTAGAACACCGAGAACTTGTTGAACGGATGTTAGATTTGATAAAGGTAGGGAGCTTCTGCTTTCTTATGTTTCATGTTTTAGGTCTTTCATGGTATTTGTATTATGAGTACATTGCATTGGGAGCCAAGTGCAGTCCAAATCATCTCTAGTAGAAATTTGTTCAGATAGCATGTGGTCTAGTGCACATGATGGTTACCTCCTAGGATGTCATTTATCCTTCAGTACATTTATGTTACTGGTAATACCTGGATGGATTATGCATATGTTTCTTTACTAGAGTAGAAAAAATTTCTGATTTTTCAAATGGCCACCAAGTTATTCCCCTTCCAAGAAAGCACCATACAAAAATCACAAATTTACCCAATTGTAGAGAACTGTGGTTTTTCTTTAAAATTCTACTGGTGCGAACAAAACAACCTGTAAATGTTGATTTTTCTATAGTTTTTCCAAATTTACAAGTTGTTGAACCCCACTAAGTTATTCTCAAGTTTGATTTTTCATCATTGATTTTGACTATTTCTTGAGCTAAGATTTATTCAGCTGTATAGATTTGGGATTGCTCTTAGCACTTTTTCCAGTTGCACTAGTTGATTTTCTACCTTGGAAAATTGTGAAAACAATTGTGCAAGCACCATACATATATTGTAGACTAGTGTCCTTATTTTTTGATTTATGAGAAAATATCTTATTTTTATTGCACGTATGAGGTACATTGTTTCATATTTAGAAGCAATGATATTTCATGTATCTTTAGAAATCATAGTTTGGATACATCACCTTTTTAACAAATTTCAGAATTGTTGTCTGTATCTATATATTTACCGACATCCATATCTACATATCAAATTTTTTAGATAAGATAAGATAATTTTACTAATGTCCAAGTTACCACACTAAGTAGGTCAATGGGACTTGAAAGTACATCCAAGTTCAAATTTCAATACACAGTGGGAGTGCAAAAGTAGTGTCTAATTCTACTGCATTAAAAATAGGAAGATATCTAACCCCAAAGTTAGAAGCTAAATCTAAAAGAAAGGAAGGAGTACAATATAATTGCAATTGCAATTGAAAAAGAAACAGAACCATGACAAATAGGAAGGATGTCAAGTTGTGTTGGAATTTGATGTTGAGGCTTGATGGGTGGCAAGGGAAGAAGGCTCCTTGTTAGAGTTATCAATCACTGTGATGGGGTTGATGCACTGTGGGAGATTATTTTCTAGTGAGTAATTTGATTTGGAGGGGTATGGATTTGTAATCTTGGGGCCAACTCAAGATCAAGGAGGTCCATTACTTCTAAAATCCAAGTTTGGGTGGAAGAAAATCTTAATGGAAAAGGACTAACTGCTTGGGAAAATCTGGATAGTGGTAAACTGCATAGAGAGAAACCAAATTTGAGATTCCCTATGGCTATAGCTGATATTTTTGCTGGTTTGTTGGTAACTGTGCTGGGGTTTGGGTTGGGAACTCCACATAAGTTGGCATGGAAGTTTATTGACCTGTTGGGAGGGGAAGGTCGGGAAGGAACCCAATCTCATTGATCTGCTATCTAGAGTGGTATTGTTCCTCGTCAAGTATATTTTTTCATTCCCAAGTATTAACAGGGTTCTTGCATGCTTATGTTGCATTTTTTGAACTGTAGTTTTTTAATTAAGATTCCTTGACACCAGTGGGTATCATATTTACACACAAACATGTAGACTTATAGTACACCACCGAGTTAGAGAATTGTTGTTTATTAATTGAGTGATGCAACGGCTTAGTACATGGTGAGAGGATTACTTTACGTATCTTTGAATCACCTATTCTAGCTGTGTGTAGCATTGGGAGAGCTCTAAGCACTTTTTCCACACTAGTTTTTTTTACTTTGCAAAATTGTGAAAACAATTGTGCAAGCACCATGTATATATTGTTGACTAAGTGTCCCTATTTTTTTGTTTGTAACAGAAATGGTTAGAAGTTTGTATTAATAAAAGTTTCAGTTGAACTGTATAGTGGAGGAATACGAAAACTTGTTGATACTGTTCTCATATCTAGATACTGGGAGGTCCAATTGAAGTAAGACTAGCACCTCTGGAAAGAGTGATTGATCAAGGTATTAGAGATAAACAAAATTCACATCTTAAAGTACCACAGGTATAGAGTGACAAACTGTACAAGTTCTCTTCTGAAATAGGGAAAAAAATTAGCTTTTGGTGGCTTCGAGTTAATTTTCTCTAGGAATGTCCAAATTGTAGGGGATTAGTTGGTGTTAAATTTTAACATGTAAAATTTAATAGCAGTAACAGATTTTGTAGAATTTGTAGACTGTAAAATAGATAGTACTGATATTTAATAGTAGCATTAAAACAATAGTAAACCAATCATCCACAAAATTGAACACACGAGTTTTTCACGGGGAAACCTTTTAAGGACAAAACCCCCAAAGCAATTAATAATCCATCCTCTAAATGAGATGATTGAATTTGTACATGAGCAGATAGAATGTAATCCTTTACAACAAGTTTGGATTCATCATATGGACCAGAAGAACCTTGGCAAAGACTGTACAAGTTTGCTTCCACTAAACTGTTCAATCATCAAATGTACTACTGTTGGATGCCTGGAGCAGTCTTTAACCAATTTCGGACTGTTTGTGTGCCTTCGAATGCTGGTACAGTCCTCATTGATGATTGTTGTGTCCTGTTAGTTCCCTAGCTAGGCTTCCTTGACCTGTACAAAACCCAAACTAAGCTTATGTGTTCATGTGTGTGCCCTAGATGGGCTCGACTGAATGGAGAATAGCCCCAGTAGGGCTCGGATGCATAGAGAATGACCTTAGCAGGTCACCATGCACTGTAGAGACTCCATAAAATGCTCGGGTGCATAGAGATGTAGCCCTAGCAGGACTCGGGTGCACTATAAAAGACCCTAACTAGGTTAGGGTAACGTGGGATGGATCTGTAGCAGTGGAAAGGCAATGGAAGTGCTTCCATGCTCTGGAGGCAGCAGACTGTACAAGTTTTCTACCACTAAACTGTTCAATCATCAAATGTACTACTATTGGATTCCTGGAGCATTCTTTAACCAATTTCAGACTATCTATGTTCCTTCGGATGCTGGTACAGTCTGTTGATGTATATGTAAGTTCGAAATGTATTCTTCTATGTATCTTATGTATTGTAACCCGATGTTTATTCTGGGATGTTTCTATTATGTATTTGAGTCATGTGGTCATGCCCCGATGTTCTGATTGGGAGGATTAATAATGTAATCAAGTCATATCAAGTCATTAGGTAAGTCCCCACAGTTTCGGGGCACTTGAGTTATTATACACTAATTAAGGTGTAGGCTCGAGTAAGTAATTGTTAGTTGGGCCAACATGATTGAGTGCACTTCAAGTCAATGAAAGAATATAAATAGAGAGTGAGAGACTCTCTATTTATCACTTGTGAAATACATCACTTGCTCTCCCAAGTATGGCACACTACTGAAGAAGGAAATTTTGGGACTAGACAGAAGACAGAAGACTACTGCTGTTTTGGGAGATCTCTTACTGTTTTGGTGTTGATTCTATCTTAGAGGAAGTTGTGGGGTTTTCTCCTTTATGGTTTCCCCGAGGAAAACTCTTTGTGTCTCTTGTCTCTTGTGATGTGCTTATGTTTTATTGCTGTACTTGTTATTCTATCAGTGAAAAGATCCTAAGATCATAATGCTAGCTTAATTGTGATGAAAAACTAACATGGTATCAGATCTAACCTGAGAAGAAGACATTGTGCAGCTACAGGAACTAGGGCTTCCTAGTTTATGGATCTTCCTCCACATATTTTCAGCAAAATTAAGGTGGAACAACTCTCCTCAGGGCGCATCTTTCTGTCGAAGCGGAATTTGATTCCGAGCATTTTCAGTCTTCGATGCGGAAATTAGGGCTTTCTACAGAAGATGAATTTTTGAGTGAGACCAGCATAGGATTGTTCGCCTCATCAAAACCGAAGTTTAGAGACCTGGATCAAGAAATTTGGTTGGGTGAAACTTCAGGAAAGTCAAACCCTAGTTTGACCCTGAGCTAGGAGAAACCCTAAATACTAAAACTGCTAAGTTTTGGTATAGTCGCTATATTCCGAGATTGGAGAAGTCTCAGAAGCTGAAAATTGTAGGAGCCGAATATACAATCCTGATGAATCCTTTGTCCAAAAATCAGACTCATATTCGTTATACTCCAGGAGATGTGATCTCTCCAAGTTAGGGTTCCAGCCTCTTCCAGAAATCATCCATAAACAGGACATCTGGGGAGATCTGCAATATCTTGAGCTACAGAGGTCCAAATGGAATTCTTGAAGATTTTCTAGAAAGGTAACGGACTTTAATTTCGGTGATCCGAATATAAGACTCATAAGATGAACCAGTGACATGTGGCATTCCGTACAACTTCGCTGTTTTGAACAGTCCTGTAACAGGTCATCTTGGGAAAAGGATAATAAATACCAAATGGTGAAACAAATTCTAATTAAATCTATGGTGTTGGATCAGGGACATGCGAGGTTACCTCAATACTAAATTTCAGACATAGAGGAGCAGTAACTTCAGAGATATCATAGAAACAGTAACAGGAATTTCTGCAGAAGAAATCAAAAAATTAGGGCTTCCTGTTCCGGGATCTTCCCTCCACTGTTTTCAGAAAAGGAGTACATTGGACAGCTCCATTTGAAGAGATATATCTGTTTGTTTAATCAGATCTGAAAGATTTCAAGTTTTGAAAATTAGGGTTTCTGCGACAAACCCTAGATCAGCGAATTCCGGGACAAGGACGGACACCTCAAATCGGTAAGATCTAATCCTTTTCTATTTCCATTTGAGGTTCTCATTTCAATATGATATATCACATCAACTTGGTGACAAGCTTGCGGAAGTTGACAACTTCCAAGCTTGGAATTATATGATCTCTCTGAAGAAAATGGATTGGACACCTACATGAGTATGGAGGTTCCAATTTCAGAGGGAGACGAGGTTAGAAGCCTTTCACAAGAAGAACTTGGTCAAGGCCAAAGAAGACATCATGCTCATGCTGCAGAGGATGATGAACCATCCAGAAAGAGATCCAGATATGAAAGTGAAGATTCTTCAAGAAAGGATGAATATGTTTTGATATCAGGTCTCATAGGTAACATTACTCATGGAAGTGATGATTGGCTTATAGACAGTGGGAATTCCAAACATATGACGGGATTCAAGGAATCCTTTGTAAGACTGTCAGAACATGAATCACCTCACAAGGTGAAACTAGGAGATGACTACCAATATCCAATAACAGGTAGTGGGGAATCTTCATACAAGCTAGACTCTGGTAAGTCTCTAACAATGAAAGAAGTATTGGATTGAAGAAGAACCTTCTCTCCATTTCAGCATTGATGCAAAAGGAATGCGGGCTGCATTCATAGATGGTCAAGTCATCATATGGCAAAAAGAAAAGACTATCGATGATGTGGTAGTGATTGAAGAACAAGAAGGAGGCTTGTACAAATTGAAGGGATATCCAGAACAAGCCTTGATCCATGAAACAGTAGAGCCAAATGAGCTTTGGCATAGAAGGCTTGCACATGTGCATTATAGAGCAAGCAAAGTTGTTGAAGGTCTTCTAGAATTTCAAGCTATTTGAAGGGAAGAACAAAATCAAAATATGACTTAAAGAAACCAGTTGAAGAATGTGAAGATCCAGAATGCAGAGACCATGCAGTCATAAGAGTCTCTC
>LPNX010244106.1:262198-276426 GCA_001517045.1 Pseudotsuga menziesii
TAAGAAGAAGTAACTATGAATAAATGGAAGACCATTTCAAGAAGAATGATGTCAAGGCGTTGTTCCATCATGCAGTAGATGGAAACATCGTGGGATACAAAGCAAGATTCGTAGCATGAGGCTTCTCATGAAGAGAAGGCATAGTCTACAAAGAAACATTTACAGCTAATAGAAGTGCAGTCACATGACATGCACAATCATGTGTGCAAATGAAAGAAGGCCTTGTACGAGTTCAGAAGACACCCATGGGATAACACATACATGATGAGCTTGATGAATATCTTAACCTTTGCTACAAGGTTGATAGAGGATGACAATATCACAGATGGGTGCAAGATGAACTTTTGAAGAAGTTCAAGATAGAGGATCTTAGTATCCAGTGATCCTAGATGGATACTACTTGTCACTCCATTACAGAATGTTTCAGTGCATAGAGTACGGAAGACAGAGGGAGTATGATGCTCCGCTTCAGAGGGAGTGATTGCAGAAGATCCTGAGGTTCGACATGGTACAACAGGATGGGCATATTACTGATTATTCTAGGCTTTACTGAGAGTAAAGTGGATTTCAACCTTTGCTTCAAGGTTGAAGACAGAAGACCAGTGATGCTCCTGTTATGTGTCGATGCACTATTGTTCTAGGCATGGAGGTGTGGCAGAGTATAGATGGGATATTCCTTGGACAAGGGAAGTATGCAGTAGAGATCCTGAAGAGATTCAGGATGATGGACTGCATGACCACACCTATGGCATCGAACCTAAAGCTATTGAGTGATGCTTCATCAGATTCGGTTGATGCTACGATGTATCGTCAGATGATTGGGTCATTGATGTACCTGACAAACACGAGAACAAACATTTGCTTTGCTGTGAACACCTTGAACCTGTACTTGAAAGATCCGAGAAGTGTTCACTTGATTGCTGTAACGCATATTCTGAGGTACCTAAAGGGTACAATTGATTATGGGCTCAAGTACAATGTGAATCAGTAGATTAACCTGGAGGGTTATGTTGATTCAGATTGGGCAGGCAGTGCCATTGACAGGAAGAGTACTTCGGGATGTTGCTTCAGTATGGGATCAGGTGTGATCTCTTGGTTTAGCAGGAAGCAATCCTGTGTGGCACTGAGTACAGCTGAAGCAAAGTATGTCGCAGCTTGTTCAGCTAGTTGTGAGGCAGTATGGATACGGAAGCTACTGTCTGATATATTTGATCTCCCTTTGGATGCTACTTGTATACACTGTGACAACCAAAGTTGCATGAAGTTGTCAGAGAATCCAGTGTTCCATGACAGGTCGAAGCATATCGAGATCAAGTACCACTATATCAAGGATATGGTGCAGAGAGGAGCAGTGAAGCTCCTGTATGTTGCGACGGAGGAACAGATAGCTGATGTATTGATGAAGCCATTGGCTAGGCTGAAGTTTGAGTACTTCAGAGAGAGACTTGGTGTTCTCCAGATCGAGGCTTCCTCCCAGAGAAAGTGATGAGACCCAGAGCCATTCTGACATGGTGAGAGGATTGGTTCCTTCCATGGTCAGATGTAAGGGCTGAGCCATTCTGACATGGTGAGAGGATTGGTTCCTTCCATGGTCAGATGTAAGGGCTGAGTCATTCCGTCATGGTGAGAGGATTGGTTCCTTCCATGACTGATATGAGTGCTGAGATCCATAGCCATTATGATGAGCAGGTCAGATGTAAGGGCTAAGCCATTCTGTCATGGTGAGAGGGTTGCTCCCTTCCATGTCAAATATGAGTGCTGGCCATTCTGTCGAGTAGGACAGATGTAAGAGCAATTGCCATTTTAGGAATGGAGGCACCTGGTTAGTTACCAGGAACACTCAGTGTAAGAACTGAGTAGCCATTCTGATGTGATAGAGGGATGTGTTCCCACTTGATCAGATGTAAGGGCTAAACCATTCTATTCATGGCTAAAGAATTAAGTTCCTTCCATGTCAGATGTGAGTGTTGGCCATTCCAACGAGGAGGTCGGATGTAAGGGCAACTGCCATTCTCTAGGAGAATGGAGGCGCCTGGTCAGTTACCAGGTAGCTCAGTTGAGGAGGACTGGGGGCCATTCTGATATGATTGTTGGGATGTGTTCCCCTCATGATCAGATATGAGTGCATGCCCTTCCATCATTGTGAGCAGGATGTGTTCCCGCCTGGATGGATGTAAGTGCTGAGCCTTGTCATAGATGATAATAGGTGTGTCCTATCATGCTGGTGACTGTAAGTGCTATGCCATTTCACAGATGATAGTAGGTGTGTCCTATTATACTGGTGACTGTAAGTGCAGTGCATTTTCATAGATGGTAGTAGGTGTGTCCTACCATGCTGGTGATTGTAAGTGCATAGCCTTTTCACAGATGGTAGTAGGTGTGTCCTACCATGATGGTGATTATAAGTGCTGAGCCTTTCCACAGATGGTAGTAGGTGTGTCCTACCATGATGGTGATTATAAGTGCTGAGCCTTTCCACAGATGGTAGTAGGTGTGTCCTACCATGCTGGTGGATGTGAGGACTGTGCCTTTTCACAGATGGTAGTAGGTGTGTCCTACCATGCCGGTGATTGTAAGTGCAGAGCCTTTTCACAGATGCTAGTAGGTGTGTCCTACCATGCTGGTGATTATAAGTGCTGAGCCTTTCCACAGATGGTAGTAGGTGTGTCCTACCATGCTGGTGGATGTGAGCGTTGTGCCTTTCCACATATGATAGCAGGTGTGTCCTATCATGCTGGTGGTTGTAAGTGCTGAGCCATTTCACATATGATAGTAGGTGTGTCCTATCATGGTGGTGAATGTGAGTGATGGGCCTTTCTGATGGGATTTTAGTTTACTACATGATCAAATGTGAGTGATGGGCGTGCCTTTCTGATGAGCAGGTCAGATGTAAGTGCTGGGAAAAGACCTACATGAGGGTAGGCCTACAACCAACATGAAAAAGGGATGGCTTTGTAGAACTTCCTATGACGAGAAGAATCATGAGCTAACACCAGTGTTGATCCAGATCGAGTGATGATCCAGATCCAGTAATGATGATCCAATAGTGATGATCCAGATCTAGTAATGGTCTAGATCCAGTCCAATGATGTTGATCCAGATCGAGAGATGATCCAGATCCAGTGATGATGTTTTATGTTGATCCAGATCGAGAGATGATCCATATCTAGTGATTATGTTCTATGATGATCCATATTGAGAGATGATCCAGATCCAGTGAAGATGACTTGAAGATGAAGATGACTTGAATACGAGATGATCCAGCTAATACAGAGAAGAAGACCAGTGCTGAAAATTGTGTCGAAAGAATACCTTCCTAGTTAAGAGGGAGTGTTGATGTATATGTAACTTCAGAATGTATTCTTCTATGTATCTTATGTATTGTAACCCGATGTTTATTCCGGGATGTTTCTATTATGTATTTGAGTCATGTGGTCATGCCCCAATGTTCCGATCGGGAGGATTAATAATGTAATCAATTCATATCAAGTCATTAGGTAAGTCCCCACAGTTTCGGGGCACTTGAGTTATTATACACTAATTAAGGTGTAGGCTCGAGTAAGTAATTATTAGTTGGGCCGACATGATTGAGTGCAATTCAAGTCAATGGAAGAATATAAATAGAGAGTGAGAGACTCTCTATTTATCACTTGTGAAATACATCACTTGCTCTCCCAAGTATGGTGCACTACTGGAGAAGGAAATTTTGGGACTAGACAGAATACAGAAGACTACTACTGTTTTGGGAGATCTCTTACTGTTTTGGTGTTGATTCTATCTTAGAGGAAGTTGAGGGGTTTTCTCCTTTATGGTTTCCCCAAGGAAAACTCTTTGTGTCTCTTGTCTCTTGTGATGTGCTTATGTTTTATTGATGTACTTGTTATTCTCTCAGTGAAAAGATCCTAAGATCATAATGCTATCTTAATTGTGACGAAAAACTAACACAGTCCTTGTTGATGACTGTTGTGTCCTGTTAGTTCCTTAGTTGGGATGCCGCGACCTATACAAAACCCAAACTGAGCTTCTGTGTTCCTTTGTGTTCCCTAGCTGGGCTCGGGTGAATGGAGAATAGCCCCAGCATGGCTCGGATGCATAGAGAATGACCTTAGCTGGTCACCCATGCACTGTAGAGACTCCAACAATGCTCCAGGCATAGAGATTTAGCCCTAGCAGGGCTCAGGTGCACTGTAAAAGACCCTAACTAGGTTAGGGTAACATGGGATGGATTTGTAGTAGTGGAAAGGAAATAGAAGTGCTTCCATGATCTGGAGGGAGCAGATACCTATCCCTCAAAGGCTGCGATTTTCTTCAAGAATTAAAACCAGTAAAGAACTTGGCAGAGAAACCCATGACTTGTCTCTTAGGAGCAGTAATGATGATCTTGATTTATGATTGAAAAGGGAGGAGACATATTTATTTATAGTTCATCAAAATGGAAGATGATTCCACACAATTATAAGGCCACCCTTGGGGCTTTCATTCTTTTAATCTTTTGACCATTGATATTTAATATTTTGTGGTCCAATGACCTTTTAATCTTTTGTTAATTTTCTTTGAGGTACTTTGGTTCTTCACTTGGTGGGTACTTGGACCAATACAAGGTGTGCTTGGGTTTCTTAGTCCTTCAAGTGATTCTATGACCACAACAAGTCATCTCAGGTGTTCTTCATAGTAGTCATGGTCCATGCATGTCCACTCGAAGTGCATCATCATAAATGAGGATGATTATTATTTGCTTCTCTTGTTCTCCTTGTTTCCATCAGGATCATGTGCTAGGTATTTCAACAAGGGGTAGCTAGTCCCTTGAGAAGGTATCATATCCCATAGATCAAGGAGAGGAGTGCATATCTGTGTGTGGGGGGACTCATAAAGTTCATGTTTGTTGAACAAAGAGGAGAAAGACCATAGAGGGAGTATCCTTAGTTCCTTGTTGAGGAACCCTACACACTTATGAATAATTATTTTGCATGGTGAGGGGAAAGAATGAATGTTGAGTATCATGTCAATATACTAGGTAGAAATCTAAAGGGGTATAAAAAATGTAAATGAAAAAATTGATACATGAATATACAGTGAAAATAGGGGAGGTATTTTCCAATATTTTTTGAAAATAGGGGTATTTTTCTTATGCCATGTATGAACGTGCTATGGCATGGTTTCATTAAGTGAAGACCCTATGTCCTCGCCATTCTCTCCAAACTTGGAGCTGATTATTCGGTGTTTGTCTTTACATTCTATCTAGGGAATCTCACAACCCTTGGATGGAAGATGCCTTCACTCAATGCCTTCATTGAGTCCCTAACAAGTGAACATGATAAGCGTGCCTAGATGGGGATCATCAGATCCTCCCTTGATCAATCTCTCTATGCTTCAGGTCCCAAAGATATGAAGGGTAAATGAAAGAAGAAGAAGAACAAAAAAAACCAAATTTGAAGCTCCTAAGCCTAAATTTGAAAACTAGTAGCATGAAGAGCCTTCTGACTCGAAGAAGAAAAAAAACAAAGGGCATCATGGAAAGGAAAAAGTCAAGTGTTCGTACTATGGGAAGGGATTCCACCCTAAACATGCCTGCATGAAAAAGAAACTTGATGAAGCTACTTCTCTTCTTGAGAAAAATCACATCAATCTTCCGAAAATCTTTTAGAGGAGAGATCAGCAAGATCGAGAACCACAACATGAAAGAGGTCATACCCTCATGGAAACCACTTCGAAGTCCAAAGATATTTTGATAGATTCTAGAGCTTCGAATCACATGATGGCTGAAAGAGAATATTTCTCATCCTTGGAGACCGGAAAATCCATTCCCATCCACATGGGAGATGACTCGACAATCATATCTGAAGGACAAGGTACTGTAAATATTGAGCATGGTTATTTTTCCAATATTCTATATGTACCATCTCTTGCATCAAGACTCCTAAGTGTTTATAAAATGACACATATGGGAGTGCCCAAGAGAGTCTCCTTTATCCCAGATGATGTAGAGATCACAAAAATTGCATTAAAAAAACTTGTAGCAAAAGGCCTTACAAACCATCATGCAAAAACCTACGAGTTCTCCCATTTTGTGGCAGATGTAAAGCCCACCGCATTGCTGACTCATGGAAATGAGGTTAGTATACTATGTCATGAGAGGTTTAGCCACCTAAACTTTAATTAATTGTAGAAATTACAGAATAATTCCATGGTTGAATTCCTCCCGTTCATCAAAGCTACCACCGGAATTTGCAAGGGTTGTATTGTTGGAAAGCACCATGAGCATAAGTTTGATCGAGGGAAGGCAAGTCGAGCATCATGCATCTTGGGGTTGATACATTCTGATATCAATGGACCCATGCCTATGACATACATGAATGGATCAAGTTACATTCTCACTTTCATTGATGACTTTTCCAGATACACATGGGTCTTTTTTATCAAAAAAGAAGCCAGAAGCCTTGGAAGAATTCACCGATTTGAAGGCTTTGATTGAGAATGCATCTGGAAAAAAGATTTGGATTTTGAGATCTGATAATGGCGGAGAATATATAAGTACTTATTTTCTGCATATATTTTCCCAAAGTGGTATTCATATCCAACATTCATTCCCCTACTCTCCCCAGCAGAACGGTGTAGCGAAGAGGAAGAATCGGTCTCTCAAGGAGATGACCACTTGCATGCTGGAATCAAAGAAGTTGGATGCAAATTTGTGGGATGAAGCCATGAATTCTATAGAATATATTCAAAATAGAGTTCCATAGTCATACATGAAAAGTAAGACCCCTTTCTAATCATATTTCAGACACAAGCCGTATGTGTCGAGTCATAGGGTGTTTGGGTCCACTGCATGGGCCCGAAATCTGCATGATAAAAGGAGGGCATTGCAACCGCAAAGCATAGAATGTCTGTTTATTGGATATCTAGATGAATATAAAGGTTTAAATCTTCTTTATATCATATCAAAACACATCATCATTGAAAGGAGTGCCATGTTCGATGAGCCTCTTCAGGAGGT
The DNA here is from genome assembly GCA_001517045.1 of Pseudotsuga menziesii. Classification (NCBI taxonomy): domain Eukaryota; kingdom Viridiplantae; phylum Streptophyta; class Pinopsida; order Pinales; family Pinaceae; genus Pseudotsuga; species Pseudotsuga menziesii. The sequence continues at coordinate 269,193 of LPNX010244106.1, forward strand.
AGAACTAGTGAAGGAGAAAACTGCTGAATTTCCTTCCTATTCTACTGAATATTTGGATGATGGAATTGGGGGTGATGACCCTGATTTGGATCCTTTTCTTTCTGATATTAGTGAACAGAAAAAATCATATTCTGAATCAGAACCTGAAGTACAAAATCATCTCCCAACTTGGGCTAAACAGACACTCTCCTCCGCATGTGATAACATTGGAAATCCGGATGATCCAAGAAGGACCCGGACTGATTTCCATAGAGAAGGTATTGTGATATCTTGTCCTGATTATTTGTTGTATGAATATTGTTATTTAATGATAAGTTCATATCCTAAGTCTTACTACCAGGCTTGTAAGGATCCAAGATGGCAAGATTCCATGGACAAAGAGATGAATTCTCTTCAGAAAAACAGTACTTGGGAGCTAGTTTCTCTTCCTTCGGGGAGGAAATTTGTTCAATGCAAGTGGGTGTTTCAGACTAAGGTTTCTGATGATGGAACAAAATGAAAATATATGGCAAGTATTATTGCAAAAATTTTCTCCCAGGTCCAAGGTGTGGACTACCATGAGACTTTTGTACCGGTTGCAAAAATGGACTCCATCCGCCTAGTTTTGGCAATTTATGCATCTAAGCACCGAGAAGTGCATCATATGGATGTTAAGTCTACCTTTACAAATGGAGATATTCATGAGGATATATACATGAATCAGCCCTAGGGATACATTTCTGATCCATATTTGGTTTGCAAACTAAAGAAGTCACTATACGGGTTAAAACATGCCCCAAGAGAGTGGTATTCCAAGATGTATTCCTTCCTTCTCTCGCAAAACTTCCAAAGGTGTAAATCAGATCCGAATGTGTATATATAGAAGTATGATGGTCATTTGATTATTATTTTTTTATATTTTGATGACTTACTGATTACAGGTAGCACAGTTGCTTCTATTTCAGTCATCAAAACTGTTCTCCACAATGCATTTGAAATGAACGATTTGGGGCTCTTAAAGCAATTTCTGGGGCACGAAATGGAGCAAAGTATTTATGGGATAATAGTCACTCAGTACAAATACATATCAAAACTTTTATTTAATTTTAACTTGGCAAAATATAAGGCTGCTCCATTCCCTTTCCTTTCATGGATCAGCCTTGAAGATGAAAACAACACACCTTTCATGGACTACACTATTTATCGACAGCTGATAGGTAGCTTGCTCTACTTGACTCATTCTCATCCTGATATCTATTATGCCATGAATTCTATGTCAATATACATGCAGCAGCCTCATGATATTCATTGGAAGGCAGCCAAGAGGATCCTCCAGTATATTCAAGGAACCAATACCTACGGCACTATGCGGCAGACACCAAGCTAGAGCTGGTTGGTTACACAGATTTCGATTGGATGGATGATTGTATTGATCATAATTATACTTCCAGATATGTATTCATGTTTGGTGGTGGCCCCATTTGCGTTTTTAGCAAAAATAAGTCTGCCATAGCATTGTCTTCAGCAGAGGCCGAGTACAGAGGAACGGTGAATGCTTGCATCTAAGCTGTTTGGTTTCAAGGAATTATTTCATAGTTTGATCTTGGTAGTACTTTGTCCACTGTCCTCTTTTGTTATAGTCAAAGTGCTATTAAGATATCCACAGATCCAATTACCAGGCAGAGGACCAAGCATGTAGAGATACACATGCACTATATCAGGGAGCTAGTGCATGACATGACCATCATTCTGCAATACTGCCCAACTGATAAGCATATTGCAGACATCTTCAACAAGATCTTTTTAGAAAATAAGTTCACTTATCCCCGTTCACTGTTGGGGGTGAGTTCATCAAGGTGATCCAACTACTTTTAGTGTTCATCTTGAGGGGGTTTTTTTCCCACTGGGTTTTCCCTCTTTTCCTCACTTAGTTTGTTTGGAGCATTGTTTGAGTTTCAGTATTGTAAAGGGTGACCTATGGCCTTTGCTTCCAGGGCCCTAGCATTCTTATGCACTTTATGTTTTCTACTCCTCCTGAGTATAGCTTAAGGGGGGGTGTTGGAGTCATTTACCCAAAATGCACACTTAATTTGGTCAATTTGGCCTTGTTAAACCACTATCCTAATTTTAATTGACTTATCAGCATCAAATGAGCACTCTATGACATCAGCATGAGCACACCCATGCCTACCTTCAATCAAAGAGGCTAACTGGGCTTCCTCCTTCAATCATGGAGCCATTCTAGGGTGATATGAGTGTCATAAATGCACCTAATTGCTAACTGATTGTTACAATCAGTTAAGCTGAGTTGGAAAGGCGCTTCCATTTCATTTATTGATTATTTTTATTAATATTTATGAACTGGAGACAACTAGGGTTCCTCCAACCACTTTTGGTGACCATTTTGACTTCAGTTAACCTCATCAGGGTTCATTGGAGTTAATGATACTCTACCACTTGTTGATTGGCATGTAGTGACATGTGTCTGAGCTACTTTCAGTTAGACTCAATCAGCCATTGCACTCTGATATAGTTAGGGCTCAATTGAGTCAATCACAACTTGATTAATGGGTTAACTAGGTGTGTTTACTGTGGCTGACATTTAGTTAATCTACACCCATTCATTCAATTCGAATGACCTCCTTGGGAATTCGAATTGTCTTGGCATTCATACACCTTGCATGATCATTGTATTGTATTACTCATTCTTTATTGAATATACAGAGCTGCTACTCCAATTGCAGCACCATTATGCCATTTTCATGCTTAATTGTCTGAAATCTCTTATGAGACTGTGTTTTAGTCCCTAGATTACTGTGACAGATTAGTATGATGGACACCTAAATTGCCATCGAGATAAAATCTATTTATCATATTTATCTAGAATACTAGTGATACATTTTTTTAACTTAATATCTTTCAATAATTTTCATTTTCCATTGATCAATTATACTACTTGCTAGCATATATTTAAAAATTCATATATAATATTTGAAAGGGATGTGAATATTGCTTGATGTATAAAAGGGTTTTCTAGTGGATATTTATGTGGTTTGGAATATTTTTTATGTATTACTAATTTTTTGAAGAGAAACAATGTTTATTGTAGCTTCCATATACATATTAACACTAGAAGGGTTTCCACCCATCATCCTTCCCTTTGAACCCAAGCACTTGAATTGAAGGAACCAATGAGCATAAGTTAGGGGATCTTGTCTAAAACATTAATTTCATGGTAGGAGTATTTTGTTATGCTTAAATACATCCCGATTAAGATTTAAATAATCTTGAGTTAAAGGGTTGTTAAAGAAATGGTTAACAATTTGTTTTTGTTTTTTTTGTTTATTAAATAGTATTTTTTTGTGTGGTTATATTAACTCTAACCATATGGTATGAAGAATGGATATAAAATTATATATTTTAGCATTTGTTTAACAATGAGCTATCTTTACAAAACTAAGTGGTTGGTTGTGTCTATCAACATTCAATGACCACTTTACTTGTAGTTGTGCTAGTATATTGAAATTCAGTTATTTGAAATTATAATGCACTAGTTAGTTTGTCATCCTACATGTATGGAAACATCGCCTTGAAACGAAATAGGGTTTCATCCCACATGTTGCAAAGGATAGCCTTGAAACAAAATGGAATTAGGTCATATTAAACATAGTCTTGAGACGATATAGGGTTTCCTTAAAATGAAATGTAATTAGGTCATGATTATTGTCCAAGCTAACCAATCAAAATAAAAGGCAAACAATAATCTCAAACTATGGGCTATGGCTTTTAACTATATTGATACATGAATTTGGAATAGAATGAAGGGAAAATGGTTCTTCAATTGAAACAATAGAACTAACTAAATATTATGTTGGTACTACTACTGGCAAGCTGGTTGTCTCTGCTTTTGGGTTTCTATTTAAAATATAAATCACGATCATGATCATCAAGTTATCAATAACTAAAGTAAGAATTTGGCTAACGAAGTTCAGAAGCATGATTACGAACGAGATTTCACTATCAAGGATTAGAATCACGCTCTTATCACGAGTATGTTGTGGATGGGTTAGGACTCAATTATTATTGATAATAACATGCATGGAAGATCTCACCGTCTCAAAAAATAAAGAATTGTTTTATTACAGACTTTGTGCCACGTGAACAAGAAACCTATACCTAATTCTATCGGGCGACCTTTCCTTCAAAATAAGTGTGCTAAAGTCTTATCCAAATATATTTTTCCATGATTGTTGCTAAGTGATGGTATGTATATCAAGCTTCTAAGGAGATGAATCATAGGTTCATACCTTTCTCCAAATGTTGTCTCAAGTATTCCACATTCTGGAACAAGTTACAACTGGGCCCTAATCATAATTGACAAGTTCAAATAATGCTTCCACACGAGTAATGCATAGACATTTAGGGCTCCAAATATGTTCTATTTTTAATGTCAATTGTGGTTACAATAGCTTTTGGGGATACTTTTTGAAAGATGCCATGTATTTTGGGAAATAATGCTTGTGGAAAGTGGCCTTACTGTTAGTGATACTGTCTCCATTATTGCTGTCATAAAATGATGTTATGGGATACCATTAATACTGATCTCAAGTAATCTCAAAATACCTTTAAAAAAGATACATCCATGACCCACGTTGAGATTTTGTTTTATCTTAAGGCACCGAGTCAGTGATGCCAACATATAAAAGCCACCATTTAATACCCTATTTAATTCGACACAAGAAAAGAAAACGTTGGTGCATCCAAACTGAAGGAAGGTAGGCATGTAGATGTCCTAAACCTATAGGATCCTATGTTTCTTTATATTGATCTTGATCTAGAACTGACACTAAGTAAAATTCAATTGCTTATTAAACCGGAAGGGAGGATGCTAGGTCAATGGTTGGGTTTGGATCTGCTTCTCGATCTTGAACTTTGACTAAAAATGAACTATAGATTATGGACCCAATGGTGAAGAGAACACACATACTTTTTGATTTATTAGTAATCTAATAAGCCGAGATACGAAAACAAAATTTCACCATGTAAACACTCTAAAAATATTGGGTCTATTGATTCAAAAACCATGTTGCTGAGATAACGGATTCCATTTGGGCAGGTTGATGCTCTACCAGATTCCATTGAGGCAGGTTGATACTTGAACTGAACTGCAGCAGAGCAGGTGTAATTGAGCATTTGTGGTAATATGACTATTGGAGTTGGGTGTGTATCGAATAGAATTCAAATCCATGACCATAACAAAATAAACACTTGTTAACTGGGAGAAGATATAACAAGTGAAATGGATACCTGTGAGCAGTACAGAGTTAAATTGGGGCCAGCTGTATGCCGAGGTGGCCTACATAAGATGTAATTGGGTTTTTATTGTAAGATATACCCATGTATTGGGACTGACTGTGTGTGAATGGACCAAGTGGAATAGATACTTGTGGGAATAACATATTTTGTTTTATAACTAGGTGATCCGATAGCATATTTACTAGCATATTTAGTATTATTAAGGGGAGCACTGCTCCCTTGGGCTCCAAAGGGCCACCCCTCACCGATGATGTGATTTCTAGTGAGGGGTGGCCCTTTGGCGCCCAAGGAATAAATACTCCCCTTAGATAAAACAATGATTACAATAAAACAATATGCATCCACAGCGAGAATGAAGGTAGGTCTATGCTTGTTTGGCGATAGGTAGGGAAGGTGAGGTTTACCCATTAGCTGGCAAGTTCCCTCCTCTTATATTTGTATTTAAAGAACTTATTATTCAGGTACTTATCTCCTTATATTTCTTTCTTGGCATTTGTAACTTATATCCTGGCAGAGATCGGAATAATAACAACAGAGCTGGAGGGAAAACCTGGCCCAAAATATAGTTCAATTTTTTAATAGCAGGAAAAAGGATCAGTTACAAGTATTGGGAATAATGGACAGAACCAATATTATAATAGAGGAAAATAAAGTAGGATGCTATATTTATCCTAGTAGAGGTAATACTCTTGATTATCACGCAAGAAAGCTACATTAAGTAAGCAACAGTAATTAGCTTTCCCACAGCTATAAAGGTAAGAAACAATAAGTAGCTTTCCCACAGCTATAAAGGTAAGCAACAGTAAGTAGCTTTCCCATGGCTATAAAGGTAAGCAACAGTAAGTAGCTTTCCCATGGCTATAAAGGTAGTGGTAGGGATCCTTCTTTCCTTATGGGTGTCTATACTAGCTAACTACCTAACTTAGCTAACATTTCATGCATCATTGGGAAATGAGGACATTCAATCTCAATTCTTCATCATTCCATGATTTTATTGCTAACTATGGGGAAAATAATGAATGGTCTACCTGACCGGATTGGATAAAGATTTTGGTGCTTCTCAAGGCAATGAATATAGTTTTCTCTTTTCATCCGAACCGGATTCTAGGTTACAGTATTTCGTTCAGTTAAGGAGACAAATAGAATGAATGGGTGAATAAATGATGGACAGACCTACATGGCGTGGTAACCCAAACCAAAGTGGCTGATAGATATAACCAAGGATAAGAAGTCTATAATATGGTGGAATCTGTGATTTGGGATCAAATAGGAGCAGCAATAGACCATGTTATTCTCTAGCTATGGTCCACCCAATATGCTTTTGGGAAACCATCAATGAAATTACTAGATCAAACCCTGCATGTCTGGACCTTGCCCTTCGCTGCTACTCGTGCCTTGCTTGACTAGCTATATCTCATTGGATAATGGGACATGCTATGGTCCTGGAATTTAAACCAATAGTTTTTCATTTTTGATCTCGATATGGAACGGGGGGTATTCGACCGAAGTAGTATTTTTGTAATGAGAAATCAAAATTTACCCCAGTGTAAATGTTAATCATAATAAAATAAATTTAATAAATATTAAAACAACATGTGAAAAAAATGTGTAAAATAAGATAGTTAAAAGCTAGTGTGAAATGAGCGTAAGTAGTCATGGTCGACACATAGTTAAGATAGTTTTTTTTTTAATAATGTTTTGGGGTAAATTTATTTGGGGAGTTTTTTTTTTTAGTATAATGCTTTTTTTAGGGGATAAATGGATTGGGAGGGTTTATAATTTTTTTTATTTTAAATTCAATGTTGTTAGGGTTTATAAGGTTAGAAAGGGGGAGGGGTGTTTAAAAAATTAAAATTTAAAAATTTAAAATCATCAAAACTACAAATCCTAGGAGAGGGGGTAGGTCTTCCTTCAATTAACACTACACTCCTTCAATATA
>LPNX010244106.1:276704-305208 GCA_001517045.1 Pseudotsuga menziesii
AATGAATTTATAAGATAGATTAGGTTTAATTTTACCACTTTTAAGAATGTAAAAATGAAAAATCAATAAAACCATAAAATAATCAATGGCAACTTAATAAAACCACAAAGCTATCATTGTCAAATTAATTATAAAACTAACCTATTTATTAAAAAAGGAAAAAAAGCTAACCTATTTATTAAAGAATGAAAAAATATAACCTATTTATTAAAGAAGGAAAAAAGCTAAAATATTTATTAAAAAAGGAAAAAATCTAACCTACTTATTAAACAAGGAAAAAAAAAACCTATTTATTAAAAAAGGAAAAAACCTAACCTTGAAATTGTCAGTAAATTTATCCAAACTCAATGATGAATAGTAGGAAATCTAAATGATTTATATAGCCTAAATTAGGTTTAACATTAATTTTTTTACAAATGTGGGATTAAAAGAAAACATAAATAATGATTACTTTATTACATATTTTATATATAAAAATTTACACAAAACTTCACTGGTTTTATATGTATGGGGATATAAATATGTAATTATTTAATACATTATTTCATAGATTTTTTTAAATCATACATTTTTTTTTACTAGTTTTATGAATGTGCTTGAAATGTGCGCTATGTTTTTTTGTGAGAACTTTTGGAGGGAAAATTTTGAACGAGAATTTTGGAGGGATGTTTTTGGAGGTGAAATTCCATTCTCATAGCTATAAGATGGTTGATTGACATTCGCACCATTCTAATTTTTGGTGAGGTCTATGGTAAAAGTTCATTGTCTTCTCTATTAATATTTTTCTATAATTCTATCTTTTATTGAGAGGACATGGACTCATTTGAATTAAATTCCAATGCCAATGAAGAGTTGTATTATTCATCTAGCCAAGAGATTGACAGTGCAAGCAATGTAATCAAACATGTCATTCAAGAAATTCCAAATTCGGAATATTTTGAAGGGAACCGTAATGAAGGGAGAGAATGTGACGGTGATGATGATGATGATGAATATCTTCCTCCAAGTGGGGATCCTAAAGACAATAAACAAGATGATGACAATTTTCCTCCAATCGAGGATTTTCAAGGGACCAATGATGATTGTCTTCAAAGTGAGGATTTTTATGAGACTAATGATGATTGTGTTGAGCATGCCTACACCAATAATGATGATGAATTTATTCATAGAAAGGATTCTAACATGACGAATGATGATTTTCCTTCAAGCAAGGATTTTAATGGGACCAACGATAATTCTCCTCCTAGATGCAATGCTTTTAATGGGAGAAAAGATGATTTTTATCCCAGCAAGGATTTTAATGGGGTTGATAATAATTTTCATCCAAGTGAAAATTTTAATGGGACAGATGATGATTTTGGTGAGGACGAAAAAATCAATAATAGTGAAGATGATTATCCTCCAAGTGAGGATTTCAATGGAATTGATGATGAGTTTCCTCCAAGCGAGGATGTCAATGTCAATGATTATGATTTTCCTCCAAGAGAGGATTTCATTGGAACTGATGATGAGTTTCCTCCAAGCGAGGATGTCAATGGAAATGATGATGATTTTCCTCGAAGCGAGGATTTCAATGGAACTGATGATGATTTTCCTCTAAGCGAGGATGTTAATGGCAGTGATGATGATTTTCCTCCAAGAGAGGATTTCAACTGAACTGATGATGAGTTTCCTCCATGCGATGATGTCAATGGCAGTGATGATTATTTTCCTCCAAGCGAGGATTTCAATGGCATCAATGATGAGTCACCTTTAAGCGAGGATTTCAATGGAACTAATGATGATTTTCCTCCAAGAGAGTATTTTCTTGGCATCAATGATGAATTTCCTCCAAGCGAGGATTTCAATGGAACCGATGATGACTTTTCTCCAAGTGAACATTTCAATGGCACCAACGATGATATTCCTCTAAGCGAGGATTTCAATGACATTGATGATGATTTTGTTGATGATGAAGACACCAATGATGAATGCAATGATTCTTCTCCAATTAAGGATGTGTTGAGGCCTGGAAAATTGTAGGTAACAACAGTTAAGGATTCTCCCTAATAAATGTTCCCAACTAGCCCATTATTGTTTGGTATGGGGAATTCGTCCGGTTTACGGTCTGGCTACCGTAGGTCAAGTAACAAATTAAAACATTTTACCGGTTACGGCTCAATCCACCGTGTATATTTTTAGTTTTTTTGTGTTTAAGTATGATGTGCAAGTGCCTATCTAAAAATACAGATTGATGGAGATAACAAGGAATGTCATAATGTGATGCACAGGTTCTTACCTCTTGTCTTAACTCTCTCGCATCTAAATCACAAACAAACAGAAAAATAACTACAACTAACTAACCTATCCCCAGGGAGAAAAATTAACAGTTATCAATGAGTAATGTATTTCTGCACATGCATTAAGAAAAATTACAGATAGTTGTTACTTATTTCAAAACACATGAAAATTAATAGAAATATGAACAACAAGATAGCTTATTGTTTATGACAACTTTCATTACTCACAGTGGAAATTTTACAGAATAAAATAGAGTGCATTCATAACATGAACATAGATTCAATGAGTTAGAACGATCTCACAGTTAATGGACATAAGCTGAAAATGAAATAGTTCACATTCAACTGATCCATAGAAAAGAATTTGAAATTCCACCAAGCTTTCTCCAGCAGGAAACTTGTAATTCTTTATTTCAAAAGGAAATAGTTCTTTTTACAATATACTCTCACAAATGATCCAGGAAAAATTCCCCTTCTCTATCTAAACTCTCCTTTATTTATACAAAAAAGCAAAACCTTTGGGCTTACCCTTGATGACCTTTGGCCTACCCCAACCTTTCAGTTCTAAATTTTTTGTCTTGTAGTATGTGCCTGTAATTTATACAACATGTTATATTTTAAATTAAAATTTAAGAGCACTTTATGAAGAGGGACCAGTTTGGTCGCCGATGAGCTTTTTCCAAGCCTGGGCCTCTGCTGCTATCTATCTGCTCAATAATCCGTTGGTCTTTTTGAGATCCTATTAATCTCATACTTTCACTTTCTTCTTTTCTTTTCTTTATATCTACTTCCTCATTTCTCTTTCTCTCCTCCTCTTCCTTCCTTGATGCTTCCTCCGCAACTCTCTTTCTTTCTTCTTCTTAATTCTTCAGCCAACTCTCTGTCATAAACACAACATGTTCTTAGACCATTAAGATTTTACCAAAATAACAAAACTATATCAATCTATTTACCTCCTCCATATGCATTCTGTAAAATAAACTATACACAGTATTAATGCATGAAAAGAAAGAATGACAAGGCAAAGAAATCCTGCAATTTTGTGTCTTGAAATCCTCTAAGTCCACTATCCAAAACTAAAACCACAAGCCTGATAGAACGGACTCTTCATCTCAATCCAGGCTGCATCTGGACTAACTCGAAATCCTTCAATGAAAGCATGAACCATAACAATGTAACCTCCAATCCTCAAAACACCGAACCCTAAACTGCGCTCTTCATCTCGAAAAAAACCTTGACTCGACCAAAACCCATAGAAAACCTCTGCCATCCCATAAAATAGAGTAAAAGCACACAAAATCGGCAAGAAAACCCTATCGGTAGTTAAAAACTCTAATCGTCGAAAGGATAGTTTGATCGACAGCCACAATGGAGGATTCACAAATGCATTGGTAGGTTAGTTCACTAGACAACCACAATGGTGGGCCACAAACAGACTACGGGTTCCATGACAAAATAAATCTATCAACGATCGAAAACTCTAAGGCTAAAGGTCGAAGCTTCAAACCTAAGAACATCTGCAGTGTCGGTGATGCAAGCCTAAGTGCTGCCGCGGTCATGTATCGGAGATCGGAGAGACTACCTACTAAACACATAGGCACTAGCGAGCAGAAGGACTAACCCCAATACTCTTTGTAGTTTCGGTGATATAAAGCACTAAATGCCGCTGGTATCATGTATCGGAGATTGAAACTACTAACCAATAATGTGTCGGTAGGTCAAAACACTAAACATCGGAGAGATAGTATAATCGACATCCGCAACGGTGGATAACAAAATAACTATGGGTTCTGCGGATCATAAAACCATCGATGATCGAAAGTTCTAATCACTATGTATCAGTGACTCAAACTTCAACGCTGCTGTAGTGTTGGAAATGCAAAGGATAAGCCCTCCGATCAAATTCAAACATCGTTCTGATAGCAATAAAATAAAAATCATCGGCAGTCAAAGGTTTAACAATAAAACAAACAGGAGGTAAAGTGCATCGACGAAAATAAGAACTGTTTGTCATTTCCCTCCCGAAACGTCGGCGGCATAGAGAACTAATGCCCCGACTCAAACTTCAACTAAATTCCGACATTGAAGAATCAAATCATCGAAAAATCAAAACATTAAGTGCTCGAAAGACTTTCGGCTGGGTGACAATAACAGTAGTATTCCAGACCTTTTGATCCTGATTTATTTTACAACGATTAAGTAGGACTTCAATGTGTTCATAGCCATTTAGGAAAATTGCTGAACTAGAAGAAGTTCTTTCAAATAAATCAATAGTACACAGTCTTATAATCAAGTATTTTAGTTAATCCATAATTCTGATGAACTCCATGCAACCAAAAGTTTTCTTCTTTATTAAAATCAATCAAACCCTAACTACAACAAACAAAAATAAACAAATCAAAACATAACAAAGCAATCAGTTAATTTATGTACAAGATAATCGAGAAATAAAAATCAAGAAAAATAAAGTTTGAGAACTAAACCATTAACTGGTAAGTTCTCTTTCCACCCCTGTAAATCTTGCAACTTGTGAGTTGAGGGGATAAGCTTGACTACAATTTGAAAAAGGCCTACCCATTATCTAGCTCTACCGAACTTGAATTAAAAACTACATCTGAAACTAAATCTACTATTTTACAGTCAATCTCATCAGCCCGTGAAAATTGAAGGAGATCAGGCTGGGTGTTTGGTGAACTGCTGGCTTCTTCAACTTGGTAATTTCCTGGTTCCAGTTCAATGAAGTAATTTCCCAACACAAAATTCACTGGTTCCTTTTTTCCCTCCAATTGAGTAACATTGTACTTCATCTGAGGCTCCCTTAATACTTTTATCTGATTGGGACTTCCCTTATGAGGCAACCACAGATGTGACCAATCTGATGCAAAATATCCATCTATCCTTGCTAACCAATCTCTACTCAAAACCAGTCCATAAGCATCTAGTATGTCTGATACTACAATATCGATGTACTGACATACCTTTTCATTTGCAGATAAGCGAATCAGAACATCTTCCATTTCCCCGATTACTTTCACAGTTGTCATGTCTAACTGAATAGCCTTCCAGGTAGATGGTTTAGGTTGTCCATTGATTTTCTTGCAGACTGAAAGTGGCATAACATTTACTGATGCCCCTGAGTCTACTAAACAGTTGTGCACATTATAGTTGAAAATCTCAAAATTTAGGAGAAATGGTGGGGATTTATACTTAGACTTACCTCCCACACTTTCTTCACCGATTTCTTCTTCAGGTTGGTTGTCAGTGGGAATCTCTTCTTCTGGTACTTCAAGTGCTTTTAACAATTTTTCTTTCTGCTTAGGTACATTACACATTTCAAACAATGAGATATTTTCCTTAGCTTTTTTAATATCTTCCACAATATCATACCCCATCTCATGTTCTTTGAGATTCTTTTTTACATTATCAATCTTGTCTTCAATAGGCTTAACAGGGATGTTAATTTTCTTAGGATCTTGACTTGAAATGATAAATTCAAGTATTTTAAAAGTTGTAGTGTTCTTTTGTATCTTCTTCATATTTTCTTGAAGTTTCTTGATCTTCAAAAGTATTGACTTGTCTTCTTTTACCAAACTCTGACTTCTTGTTGTCACATTGGTTTCTGATGTTTCCTCTCATTTTAGAGAACCTTCTTCTTTTGTATCAAACATTGAGACACAGTCCCATAAAACCAAAGTATCTTCCTCTTGTTTTTCTGTGGATTGATTATCTTTTTCTTCCTCTATATTAGTTTCTGTTATTTTGGAGTCCAATAACTGATTCATTACCAACGTCATAGAATTTATCCATTGGGGGAAATTATTCTCAGAATGAGTTTGTTGATGAAAAGTACAATAATTATCCATACCTACATCAGTTAAATTCATTGCTGAAGGACTATGTGGAGTAGGCTTAGATTGACTGTTGTCTTCCCTTTTCTTATAATAAGTCTTATACGATTTGTGAGCCTCTTTTTCTTTCTCTAAATATATCACTCTGTTAGATAGATTTTGCATCATCTTCAACATCCCTTCAAAATCCTGTGAGCACTCATCCTTAGGCTTAGTCAGTAATAAAGGTTTTTTGATTCCAAAATTCTTTTCTCCTGACTGCTCAGGATAATTTTCTATGCTTTCCAACTCAGCCTCTACCTTCTCAGCTTCCTCATAAGTTTCTGCTAATGTAGGTCTCACTGATCTCTTGGAAAACATGGCTAGATCAGGCCCAAGGGCTGAAGTATAGTATTCTATCAAAGCATTTTCAGATGGCTTATTTAATGTAGTAAAATTGTTTAGGTAAGCAGTAAATCTTTGAGTAAAATCATGTACCTTTTCTTTTCTTTCTTTCTTTAGAGCACACAACCCCTTCATGAAGGCTGCATGAGTTTTCTGAACTGCATATTTACTTCTAAATATTCTCTCAAATGTGTCCCAGTCTGTGATTGAATTTGCAGGAAGGGAAAAATACCATGAGGATGCTGTTCCTTTCAGGGTGTGTGGAAATAGTATACAGACTACATCTTCATGCTCTCCTGATCATAGTCCTTCTATAGCCAAGTAAAAACTTTAGAAATGATCATCTACCAGAATTTTTTCACTTGGTTCAAACTTAGGCAACATTTTGTCAAAATATTGAGGCAAATCATGCAAGGGAGGTGTCAGGTTTAAAGGTGACCTAGCCCTCCAAGCAGGTGGTGGATTTGGTTGGTTTACGTTTACATTAGCCATGATTCTGAGTGGAGAATGAGGTGGTGACTGAACAGGGGTATGAACAGGTGAACAGTAAGGTGTATCTGGATCCAGTTGATTTAAAGGTTGGTCAACTTCCTGTAAGGCTGCTTCTACCAGTTCTTCAAGGTCTTATACCAACACTGAGGCTTATAATTTAGGGTGATCCTTTTTCTGATATTCTCTTCTGGGTAAGACATGGATAATCAGTAATCCTCCGATCTTCTTCGCATATGCCCTAGTAATTCTTCTCAAATCATCAACTACTTTGTTATCGACAGAATACAGATTCTCTTTACCCTTCTCTTCAGGAGTTGGATTGTGAAACAAACTGCTTTCAGAACTGTCACCGGTGGAATCATTTCGAGGAAATAGGTTCCCTCGGCCAGCCATGCACTGGTGGCCCTCCTTCTAGCACCAAAACTGTTGAGGCTTGGAAAATCGTAGGTAATAACAGTTAGGGATTCTCCCCAATAAACATTCCAAACTAGCCTGTTATTTTTTGGTATGGGGAATCCATCCGGTTTACGGTCCGGCTACCATAGGTGAAGTAACAAATTAAAACGTTTTACCGGTTACGGCCTGGTCCACCGTGTATGTTTTTACTTTTTTTGTGTTTAAGTGTGATGTGCAAGTGCCTATCTAAAAATGCAGATTGATAGAGATAACGAGGAGTGTCACAATGTGATGCACAGGTTCTTACCTCTCATCTTAACTCTCTCGCATCTAAATCACAAACAAACAGAAAAATAACTACAACTAACTAACCTATCTCCCAGGGGGGGAAATTAACAGTTATCAATGAGTAATGTATTTTTGCGCATGCATTAAGAAAAATTACAGATAGTTGTTATTTATTACAGAACACATGAACATTAATAGAAATATGAACAATAAGATAGCTTATTTTTTATGACAACTTTCATTACTCAGTGGAAATTTCACAAAATAAACTAGAGTGCATTCATAACATGAACATAGATTCAATGAGTTAGAATGATCTCACAGTTAATGGACATAAGATGAAAATGAAATAGTTCACATTCAACTGATCCATAGCAAAGCATTTGAAACATTCCACCAAGCTTTCTCCAGCAGGAAACTTGTAATTCTTTATTGCAAAAGGAAATAGTTCTTCTTACAATATACTCTCACAGATGATCTAGGAAAAATTCCCCTTCTCTATCTAAACTCTCCTTTATTTATACAAAAAAGAAAAACCTTTTGGATGCCCCTCGATGACCTTTGGGATACCCCAACCTTTTAGTTCTAAATTTTTTGTCTTGTAGTATGTGCCCGTAATTTATACAACATGTTATATTTTAAATTAAAATTTAAGAGCACTTTATGAAGAGGGACCAGCTTGGTTGCTGATGAGCTTTTTCCAAGCCTGGGCCACTACTGCTATCGATCTGCTCAATAATCTGTTGGTATTTTTGAGATCCTATTAATCTCAGACTTTCACTTTCTTCTTTTCTTTTCTTTATCTCTGCTTTCTCATTTCTCTTTCTCTCCTCCTCTTCCTTCCTTGTTGCTTCCTCTATAGCTCTCTTTCTTTCTTCTTCTTCATTCTTCAACCAACTCTCTATCATAAACACAGCATGTTCTTATACCATTAAGCTATTACCAAAATAACAAAACTGTATCAATCTATTTACCTCCTCCATATGCATTCTGTAAAATAAACTATACACAGTATTAATGCATGAAAAGAAAGAATGACAAGCAAAGAAATCCTGCAAGTTTGTGTATTGAAATCCCCTAAGTCCATAGTCCAAAACTAAAATCACAAGCCCGATAGAACAGAATCTTCATCTCAATGCAGGACGCATCTAGACTAACTCAAAATCCTTCGATGAAAGCATGAACCATAACAATGTAACCGCCAATCCTCAAAACACCGAACCCTAAACTGTGCTCTTCATCTCGGAAAAAACCTTGACTCAACCAAAACCAACAGAAAACCTACGCCATCCCATAAAATAGAGTAAAAGCACACAAAATTGACAGGAAAACCCTATCGGCAGTTAAAAACTCTAATCGTCTAAAGGATAGTTTGATCGACAGCCGCAACGACGGATTCATAAATGCATCGGCAGGTTAGTTCACTAGATAGCCACAACAACAGGCCACAAACAGACTATGGGTTCCATGACAAAATAAATCTATCGGCGATCGGAAACTCTAAGGATAAAGGTCGGAGCTTGAACCCTAAGCACATCCATACTGTCGGCAATGCAAGCCTAAGCGTTGCCGCGGTCATGTATCGGAGATCGGAGAGACTACCTACTAAACACATCGGCACAGACGAGCAGAAGTACTAACCCCAATACTGTTTGTAGTTTCAGCGATATAAAGCACTAAACGTTGCCGATATCATGTATCAGAGATCAGAACTACTAACCAATAATGCGTCGGCAGGTCAAAACACTAAACATCAAAGAGATAGTCTAATCGACAGCCGCAACGACGGATAACAAACTAACTGTGGGTTCCGCGGATCATAAAACTGTCGATGATCAGAAGTTCTAATCACTATGTATCAGTGACTCAAACTTCAATGCTGCCGTAGTGTCGTCGATTCAAAGGACAAGCCCTCCGATCAAAGTCAAACATCGTTTCGATAGCGATAAAATAAAAATCATCGACAATCAAAGGTTTAACAATAAAATAAGCAGGAGGTAAAGAGCATCTGTGAAAATAAGAATTGTTCATCGTTTCCCTCCTGAAACGTCGGTGGCATAGAGAACTAATGACTTGACTCAAACTTCAACAAACTTCCAACAGCGAAGAATCAAATCATCGAAAAATCAAAACATTAAGTGCTCGAAATACTTTCAGCTGGCGACAGTAACACTAGATCGTTTAACCTCTGAAACAATAGGAAAAAATACTCAATTAGTCATCCAACTTCCACATCAAAAAATCCAAATTTATAGCAGAGGAAAAACAGATTTCAGGAACCCAAACAATCCCAGGCTAGATAAAATTGAAAGGAGGGTCCAAAATTTTAGAAAAATTGGGAAAAAGGTTGCAACTGCAATAGGATGTTACAGGAACCAATGATGTCAATGTTGAATCTCAAGAATTCCCTTCCAATGAATAATTTAGTGGCACCAATAGTGTTTATGGTCACATTGATCTATCCACAAGTGATCAACTTATTACTGATCATGACAATCATTTTCATATTGAATTTTGTGATCATGTTTTCAATGAGGGGGGTCATATTCCTCACAATGAAAACATTCATTATGATGAGGTTGTTGTTGTAGACATAATGGTCCAAGAAAGGTAGAGACACACTCCAACAATGAGCAGGAATAAGTGTAGAACTAGACCTTTTTATGCCAACCCAAAGCATTCAAGTTATACAAGGTCTAGGAAATACTTGCTCACAAGTCCAAGTTCCATTACTCATTTTATTTTAAGTGAGTGTTGCCACAACAATTGTTTGAAGGGTATAGGATACAACTATTCCTTGGAGAAAAGGAATGTGTATATATCAATGAACAAAAGTATGCAAATTTCATATTTAGTGGGGTGTGTGATTTCGACAAGGATAGGTTATGATTATCACGTTGGAAATGTTCTTCTTTGTATAAATGCATTCCAAAGGATTTAATTGGTAATATTAGATTATCAAGAATCCAAACAAGACTAGAAAAGGATCCAACATTTTATTCTGACGATTATCGGGGATGAATCATTGGACCATCAGCACACATTGAAATATCATGGATGCAATATTTATTTTCCAAGCATGGAGAGAGTATTCCAAATAGAGAAACAATACACATTCCATATAATTTCACAAGACAGGAAATATACAACTTATACAAGGATTATGTTCAAGGTGGTCAAGTGGCACAACCGTATCCGGTTGGACACTTAAGAGTCAAATATGACTTTCATGTTGAATGATAAATATGAATAAATTGATATATGATTTGTTACAATGGATATGGCCACCTTAAATATGGCTTGGCATAATTGAAGAGACATTTATATTCATAATTATACTTAATAATGAATTAATATTATTAATGGAACTATATATAACCTAATTATTTACTATTATTGTTGTAACATTGCCTTCCCCTTAGGAAAGCTTTTTCCTCAAATCTTGAGTATTTTTCAGATGTCGTCCTTCATTCTGATTCAGTGTTGGTGTTAGAATCAGACGATATTGATTGTGTAGAGACTTTCACTTCCTTTTCATTGATGATTCTACACTGTATTGTCTGATTGTTCCTACATTTATGGCCTGGGTTCCAGTCATCACCGCATCGACGACATATGTTTTTCTTCTTTTTTTCTATTATCAGAGTAATTGTTAGATGTTTTCAACCTATTGTCATTTTCATAGGAATATGATTGAGGTTTGTGGAATTGATGACTGGGTGACCAATTATCTTCATAGTACCTACATTGTGTCTCTTTTTCTTGTCAATAATGGATATCGCCTCTTGTTTTTATTCCTTCCAATTTGTGTTCTGTGGATTTCTCTTTATGTATTTCTATTTCTACATTAGGTATGTCATGAAACTTTAATTATTTTTGGAGGTATGGTTTAATACGTCCCAAATAGGTTTCGAGTCTTTGTTTGTTAGACAACCCAAATACTCGTGTCAATAAGGATTCCCACTGATGTGTGAATTTCTCAACACTTCCAACCTATTGTACTCTAGTAAGTTTACTAAAAAATTCATCTTCTTTGATTCCTTGAAATCTATTAAAAAAAACATTTTTGAACAAGTGCCAGGTGTAGGAAAATTTGTCTCTCTTCCACCATAAGTACCAATTATAGGCGTACCCTTCCATATGTGTTGATGCATATTTCACCTTCTCCTCATCGGATTGAATATTATAAATGTTGAATTATTCTTCCTCTTTCTTTAGATAGGCAATGCATTGGTCTTCACTTCCATTGTATTTCAACAACTCTATTTTTTTCATAGGTGGTTACACTATGTAAGGATGATATTGATTTCCTTTTGCTTTACAGTTTGATGGTGGCTTAGAGCTATTGGACGATGCAAGTGACATATTTGAGCTTCTTCGTTGTTGGTGGTGATTTTTAGCCTTTTTTATCTACTATCTTACTGATAGCGTCTATTTTGGTGTTTAATCGTGCCTCCATATCTAGGAGTATTCAATTCTATCTCTTGTTTAAGTGTCGCATTGTTAATCTTTATTTATTTTTGCAAATATTCTTGATTCTTGGCGAGTGTTTCCTGTGTGGAAACATGAAATGAGGAATATAACATGTCTGGACTTCTAACATGGTCTATACTAGGAATTAATTTTTGTAACAGCTCCATTAATGTATTATGGTTCTACATCACTGTGCTCAAATTTTGTGTTATGGTGTTTATGTTTTGAGTCATGGTACTCATTTTGTCATCCAAGTTTTTTTTTTTTCATTCAGGATGTCAAAAATTTCATCCAACCTTTTTTATAGTACCAAAACAACTTCGTCTTTGATTTCTTTTTTAAGCATTGTATTGTTATTTTTCATTTCTTCCTTCAATTTTTTTTGGTTAGCGACGAGGGACTTGATGTCCTTCTCCATTTTCTTGATTTGGTCTTTTAGTTCGCCATGGTCTTGGACCTTTTATGCGGAGTTGTGTACTTCAACGCTATTTTTGGCTTGTGAGGGTGGATTTTTTTTTAATAATAATAAATATTAAATAACTAATTAATATTATTAATGTTTTTTTATAAACTATATAATATTTGGTATATAGTTTTTTTTTATGTTTAAAAATAATTATAATAATAATATATTATTATTATAAATAATATTTGATTTTTATTAAATATTTTTCTTTTGTAGGTTTTAGGGTTGGCATGTTGGAAGGCACCCGTGGGAATGATGGAAGGAGGAATGGGTAGAGGAGCAAGCAAAGGAGATGTGGAGCGCTGGTAGGAGGATAGCGTGGCGTGGGGAGTGACTGAGGAGGATGGTGTGGATGTTGACAATGGGCGGGATAGAGAAATGCGTAGGTTGGAATATGTGCATCCATCAGGCGGAGCGTTGGATGAGGGAGGCATGTGTGTTGGGGAAGGAAGAATTAGAACAGAGGTGGAAGTTCATGGGAGTGGGAGGGAGGTAGAGAGCATGAGGAGGGAGTGGTAGCGAAGAGGAAGAATGGAAATGGTGATGGCGAAATCAAAGAGGAGGAAGGATGAAGAAACAACAGCGTGGGGATGAGAGAGGGAGGTACAAGGGATAAGGGCGGTAGAAGAACATGGTGGTGATATTGAGGGTGGAGAAATGGGGAGAAGCATGGCTGCGGAGGAGAATGCAAGGCAATGGAAGGAAATAGAAATGAGAAATGGGGGTGGCCGAAGTTAAGATGAGAGGAGACTGCGTTTTGCAAGAGGGGAGCAACGTGGGAGGGAAGCGAGGATGGGTCGAACCCGAGCTCAGGTTGAAGGAGCGAATCCGCTTTGATATCACTTGGTAAAACCATATCCAGTTGGACTCTTAAGAGTCGAATCTGAATTTCATGTTGAATGATAAATATGAATAAATTGATAAATTATTTATCACAATGGATATGACCACCTTAAATATGGCTTGGAAATCAAATGTTGAAGAGACATTTCTCTTCATAATTATACTTAATAATGAATTACTATTATTAGTGGAACTATAACCTAATTATTTACTATTGTCGTTATAACATCAAGGAAATGGAAACTTCAACAGATATGCATATTTCATAAGAGTATGGAAAAAAAAGTTCAACAATGTCTGCATTCCAAAGAGTTCAGGGATGGGGATTTGCAGTACATGTGCTTCTCTTAAAGAAAGAAGGGATAGATCAGAAGGGATAGAAAGAGGCATGTTTAAAAGAAAAATATTTTTTAGATAAATGTCAATTATGAAAACTAGTTATCAATATTTTTTTATGTTATTTGTAGATTCCATAATCAATTCACTACAAGAACATTGCAATCAACAATCAAATGAACAAGAAAAGTTGTACAAACGTCAAAAGAAGTGTTATGATGCTCCACATAAGTATATGGGTTTGATAATTGATGGCATGGATTAGAAAAAAAAGCACCCTTGCCACATTTTGTCTATGTGCCACATAATTTAAAGGACGAAAATTTTATTTAGTTTCACTTGGTTGGGTGTATGGTTTTTAATGGTGAAATGTTTCCAAGGGTTTACTTTATAGCTCCAAATAATCACAATGATGCAAATTTTACCATTAGCATAATTCATCATGTCCTTTCTCAATGGCCTAGTGATCCTCCTGAAGTTCTATATCTACAATTGGACAACAGAAGCTGAGAAAACAAAAATCAGGTCATGTTTTCTCATCTAAACCTGCTTGTTGAATTGGGAATTTTTAAAAAGGTAAAAGTTGGTTTCCTTCTTGGTGGGAATACACATGATCATATTGATCATATGTTCAGCCATTTTGCAAGGACATTGAGGAGGAATAAAGTCGTGAGCCTACCATTGTTGGCACAAACCACCCAACAAAACCCTGTCAACATGGGTTCTCACTTTGTTGACACTCAACCTGCGTGATCTCCATGAGCACCGACCCCCACAGGTTTTACCCTGCCCAACAAAAGCCATGGAGAAGATGAATTCTTACCCGATATGTTTGAGGGAGAGCTGTTGAAACCACGTTTCCATTGTAAGGAGGAGGATTTTAGGGCAACATCAGTTCATCAGTTTAACTATCAGATCTAACATGACCATTCATCAGACATCACATCTATCATAACATAGCTATCATTTCAACTGTAGATCCAACATATTGCATCATCCATTTATTCATCATAGTAGTATCACATTATTGATTTACAAACAGAATCATCATATATTCTTCATTGACATCGCAACACATAAAAACAGAAAAGACATAAGACAATAGTGATTCATCTTAACATTCGTCGTATCATGTTACTTTCTGCAAAATAGATCCAAAACAACAGCTATCTTTCTCTACAACAAGAAAAAGATCAATCCACAAGATCACATATAGATAATAGCTTGTCACAATTCGTTCAAATTCTATGACTTGTTTTTCATTTGCAATTATAACTCTATATATAGAATTGCGCCTTTAAATTCATGGTCCACTTCTAATTAAATCTTAACTGATTTAACCACTAATGACCTATATCCACAAAATGTGGTCAACTGATACAAAGAGATGCATAAAATATTAAAAAACAGTTTGTTTTCCACCTAGCATGCTATCTTTTCCTTGCATGATGTCGCGTGAGCTTGCGCAGCCTCCGCGGTGTTGTGCAACTCACTTAGCCCAAAACCCTTGCCAATAGGCCCCCAACACAGTTTTGTGGATTGTCCTTGAGCTACGTCAGATGGATAGGGTGTACTCAGTTGTCTTTGTCTTGAAGTCCTTGTACTGCTGTGAGATCTCCTTAACTTGTGCTTGAAATTTTTCAGCTTCATCCTGAAAACCAAGCAGGTCCTGCTTCATAGGGTGCTCCACCAACTTGGTATTCACCGTCTTTTTTCCATCTTGCATAGCCTACAGCTCGATGATATCTTTAATATCCAACTGCGCTCCAATATCTTGGAACTCATATTTCTAGGCGCTACTCTTACACTTTCATTCTTATGCCTTTGCAGATCTTTTTTGCAATTCTCTCAACTCGGTGGACCGAGTAAGGTGAATCATGGGTGGCATTGTTCTCAATGTCATCTTCAGCATTGTCAACTATTTGTTAGATTCCCATGTTTGCTTGGTCAGTTGGTCTAATTGCTCATATTGGATGACACTTCCCCAAAATTGTTTCATGGTCTCTGAGATCTTCTTTGCTTCCCTTTCCATCACTTCAAACCGGACCGTGATCACTTCGATGGAATTCTTTCGCTCCACAACCTGCTCTGGTGGCGTGTCTAGGTAGACCATAGAATTGAGTAGACTATTGGACAGCTGGAGCTGGATGATGACCTCTCCCATTCGCTTGTCTTTAGCGATTGCATCAATTTCCGTTGTGCTTTCATAGATTTGTTGACATGCCTCATCAATAGCCGCTTCTATCTCACCTCTACTCGCAACTAGTTGTGCATTCTCAATGATTAGGGAGTCGGTCTTCTTCTTCAAGTCAACAATATCTTTATCAATTTTCCTCTTCAGCTCATCTTGCATCGTCTGCAATGCTGCGATCTCCTGCGCTTTTGCAGCTTCTACCTGCTCCTTCACCTAGTGCAACTCTACAACCTCTGTCTTCAGCCTCATAGCTTCCTCATGCAACTTCAAGTACCCATCACTGAGCTCTTTCTTCCTATTGTCCAACTCTTGGTTAGAAATACATTGTATGTGTAAGATGGTATAGGTCAATAGCTTGTTGATATCCACTGCAACACCCTGCAGCTTTTGCAAGGAGGACTTCACATCCTCACTTCCGACATCGATTGCAGTCGGGGGAACCTGAACATTCCTGGACCATGGCTCAGTGCTAATCGATGGGAGTTCCTACATGACGACACTCTTCAGTGTGGTTTTCACAACAACATCATAAATAAAATATAACTTAGCTCTTTGTACCATAGCAAAGCCTTCCTGGCTAGACTAGCGCATTACTTATGCAGTTGCATCAAATGAATCTATGACAGCCATAATGAGTCGCTGCAATTGGACCTCCAAATATACTCTAGTGCTACTAATCGCATTGAAATCCATGCGCCATTTGGTTCTTCCCTCCTACAGGATGCGTTGGGCTTCAGGATTGGTGTCGGTCGACGACTCTCTATCCGAGTCATGAATACTCTGGTCTTCTTGTACAGGCTCTGTAGTGGCATTTGTTGCCGGTCCCGTCGATATTTCTTTGGTACTAATTGGTTCGTGCCATTCGGCAGGCCAATCCTGAACCACTGCTTCCACTTCATCATCGGTTAATTTATAGGCCATTAGAAACCATTGCCTATCAAGCTTGCATCGTGCCTGGATATGAATTGAATGGGGCCCGATGGCGAAGCACATGATCCTATGATACTTTACTGCAGCTGCCTCTGATAAGAGTGGAATTTTTACCATTGTGGCTTGTAGCACTTCCCAGTAGATCCAGAAGTGGATCGCACAATCAATTTGATGACCGGGCTCCTCTACCCACCATAAATTATGATATTCTGTGCCTTTGCACACCTTGACTACTTCAATAGACATATGGTGGTAATCTTATGGCTCCATCCAAGACACCAAAGAAATTAGGATTAGAAGCCAACTATAAGAGAAATGCTGCTCCATTTATTGGCACAAACCACCCAATAAATCTATGTCGACACTCAACCTACACAATCTCCCTGAGCATCGGCCCAGACAGGTTTTACCCTACCCGACAACACTCACGGAGCGGATGAAGCCTCACCCGATATGTTCGAGGGAGAATCGTCAGAACCACATTTCCTTAGCAAGGAGGAGGATTTTAGGGCAGCATCCATTCATCAGTTTAACTGTCATATATAATAGGACCATTCATCAGACAACGCATCATTCATAATAGATCTATCTTTTCAACTGTAGATCCAATTGATTGCATCATCCATTTATTCATCACAACAGTATCACATTATTCATTTATAAACAGAATCATCAGATATTTTTCATTGGCATCACAGCACATAAAAACAGAAAAAGACAGAAGGCAATAGTGATTTAGCCCGACCTCCATCGTATCATATTACTTTCTACGCAGTAGATCCAAAACAACTACTGTCTTTCTCTATAGCAAGAAATAGATCAATCCACAAGATTGCATACAGATAATATCTTGTCACAATTCGTTCAACTTATATGACTTGTTTTTCATTTTCAATTCTAACTCTATATATAGGCTTGCACCTTTACATTCATGGTCCACTTCTAACTAACTCCTAACTGATTTAACCACTAATGACCTATATCCACAAAATGTGGTCAATCGATACAAAAAGATGCATAAAATATTGAAAAATGGTTTGTTTTCTGCCCATCGCACTATCTTTGCCTTGCACGATGTCGTGTGATCTTGCACAGCCTCCGTGGTGCTGTGCAACTCAATTAGCCCCAAACCCATGCCAACAGGCCCCCAACATAGTTTTGTGTCTCATCCTTGAGCCACGTCAGATGGACAGGGTGTACTCCATCTTCTTCATCTTGAATTCCTCATACTGCTGCGAGATCTCCTCAACCTGTGCTTGAACTTTTTTATCTTCATTGTGAAAACCAAGCAGGTCCTGCTTCATAGGGTGCTCCACCAACTTGGTATTCACCATCTTTTTTCCATCTTGCACAGCCTACAGTGCGACGAATTATTTGATAGTCAACTGCGCTCCAATCTCTCGGAACTCATATTTTTGGGCATTACTCTTGTGCTGAGTTTCATGTGCCTTTGCGGTTCTTTTTTGTAGTTCTCTCAGCTCAATGGACCGCGTAAGCTGAATCATGGGTGGCATTGCTCTCAATGCTGTCTTCAACATTGTATGCTTCCCGTGCTTGCTTGGCTAGTTGGTCTAATTGCTCATCTTAGATGACACTTCCCCAAAATTGTGTTGTGGTCTCCAAGATCTTCTTTGCATCCCGTTCCATCACTTCAAACTAGGTCACCATCACTTTGATCTAATTCTTCCACTCCACAACCTGCTCTGGTGGCATGTTTGGGTAGACCATAGAATTGAGTAGACTGTTGGACAGTTGTAGTTGGATGATGACCTCTCCTAGTAGCTTGGATTTGGATATTGCATCAATTTTTGTTGTGCTTTCATAGATGTGTTGACATGCCTCATCAACAGCCGCTTCTACCTCACCTCTACTCACAACCAGCTACACATTCTCGAGGATCAAGCGGTCGATTTGCTTCTTCAGGTCAACAATCTATTTAGTATTTTTCCTCTTCAGCTCACCCTGTGTGTTCTATAATGCTGCGACCTCCTACGCTTTTGTAGCTGCTACCTACTCCTTCACCTGGTGCAACTCTGCAACCTCTATCTTCAGCCTCGTAGCTTCCTCATGCGACTACAAGTACCCATCACTGAGCTCTTTCTACCTATCATCCAACTCCTAGTTGATGATCCGATGTATGTGTACGATGGTCTAAGTCGATATCTTATTGATATCCACTACAACACCCTACAGCATCTGCAAGGAGGAATTCACATCCTCACTTCCGGTGTCGATTATAGTCGGGGTAACCTGAATGTTCCTGGCCCACGACTCAATGCTAATATACAGGATTTCCTTCATGATGAAACTCTCTATTGTGTTCTTCACAACAACATCATAAATAGAATTTAACTTAGATCTTACCACAGCAAAGCCTTCCTGGATGGACTGGCGCATTGCTTGCACAGCTGCGTTGGATGAATCTATGATAGTCTTAATGACTCATTGTAATTGAACCTCCAACACTACTCTGGTGCTATTTCCCGTGTCGATATCCATGCACCATTTGGTTCTTCCCTCCTCCAGGATCGGTGTCGGTTGACGACTCTCTATCCGAGTCATGAATACTCTGGTCTTCTCGCACAGGCTCTGCAAAGGAATTTTTTGGAGGTTTCGTCGATATTTCTTCGGTACTAATTGGTTTGCGCCATTCAGTAGGACAATCCTAAACCACTACTTCCACTTCATAATTAGTTAATTTATAGGCCATTGAAAACCATTTCCTATCAGGCTTGCGTCATTCTTGGATATGAATTGAATGGGGCTCGATGGTGAACCACATGATCCTCTAATACTTTACTATTGCTGCCTATGATAAGCGCAAAATTTTTACCTCTACGGCTTGTAGCTCTTCCCAGTAGATCCAAAAGTGGATTGCATAATCAATTTGATGACTGGGATCCTCTACCCACCATAAATTCTGATATCGTGCGCCTTTGCACACCTTGACCGCTTCAACAGACATAGGCTGGTAGTCTTTTGGCTCCATCCAAGCCACCAAAGCAATGAGTATCAGCAACCAACTATAATAAAAAGGCCAATCCATTTGTTGGCACAAACCACACAACAAATCCCTGTCGACAGGGGTTCCCTCTCTCTCAACACTCAACCTTCGCAATATCCCTGAGCACTGGCCCAGACAGGTTTTACCCTGCCTGGAAGCACCCGCGGAGCGGATGAAGTCTCACCCGAGATGTTCAAGGGAGAGATGTTGAAACCACATTTCTGTAGTAAGGAGGAGGATCTTAGGGAAGCATATGTTCATTAGTTTAACTATCATATCTAACAGGACCATTCATCAAATATTGCATCATTGATAACAGATCTATCATTTCAATTTCAGATCCAACATATTGCATCATCCATTTATTCATCACAGCAATATCACATTATTGATTTATAAATAGAATTATCAGATATTCTTCATTGACATCCTAGTACATAAAAACAGAAAAAGACAGAAGACAATAGTGATTTAGCTCAACATCCGTTGTATCATATTACTTTTTGTGCAACATATCCAAAACAACAACTCTTTCTCTACAGCAAGAAAAAGATCAATCCGCAAGATCGCATACAGATAATAGTTTGTCACAATTCATTCAACTTCTATGACTTATTTTTCATTTGCAATTCTAACTCTATATATAGGCTTGCACATTTACATTCATGGTCCACTTATAACTAACTCCCAAATTATTTAACCACTAATTACCTATACCCACACAATGTGGTCAACCGATACAAAAAGATGCATAAAATATTTAAAAACGGTTTGTTTTCCGCCCATCGCGCTATCTTTGCCTTGCACGGTCTTACGTGAGCTTGCAAAGCCTTCACGGTGCTGCGTAACTCACTTATCCCAAAACACCTGCCAATAACCATCATTGATTCGCATTGTAAGGAAAGCATAACATCTAGAACCTTTTCTACAAAAATTGGAAGAATGGGGACCTTCATCAAGTTTGGCACTTTTGAACTTCATCCCAAATCGTCAAATGAATGCTTTAGATTTATTGTTATTACAATCATCTTCATAGATTCATAATGCAAAGCGACACAATAGAGATGTTGATTCTTCTCAGTGCTTGGAAGAAATAAAAAAATTCCATCTAAGATACATATGATTACTTTGATGTTGTTGATTCTGTTTGGTGGGAGTCTTTTTTCATGGATCAAAGTGACATAATTTCAAACTCTACAAATGGAGATTTATATTCAAAGTCTCCATTTACTTGGCCACAAAGAGTATCAATTGAATACGAGGAAACAAATGTTGAACCTCAAGGTCTTGAGTTTTCTCAAGTGGAGGAAAGAGAAATGTATATTGTCTGTAGAAGATCATCTGCAAAGCATTGAGAGATGGAAGACCTTTACGGGGGGCTTAGTACAAGATATCAAGGAGGGTTGTATGATTGCAGTTTTGGATACAAATGATGCACTTGATTATCCTTTCTTGATTGCAAAATTTATGAAGGTGAATAAAGAAAATGAAGAAGTAGTATCAATAAAATTAAATTGGTATGCAACAGATACACCCCCATTTGATGGTGTGTACAAGGCAGTGATAGTGGTTGAGAAAAGGGTTCGCAGAAAGAGAAAAAGAAATGGTCAAAAACTAAATTGTTGTCGCATTGACATCTTGAAATTAGAGGAATTTGATATACTTGTTTATGATTTCAAGTTGACAAAGAAAGAAACTCTTCACTCCAAGACTAGAGATTATCAAGAAATTGCTGCCAAAAGAAGAAGTTGCAACATGGAAGCCTACTAAACGAAGTCATAGATCCAAAAGGAATATGACAGCTGAAATGATGGGCATATATGTGGACTTAGATGTTGCACCCATTGATATAGAGAAGAATATAGGTCATCTACATCTTCATCCAGTGCTTCATCTACAGAAAATGTAGATTCTGATGGGGTGTCAGATTCCATGGATGAATTCGAATAATTTCAAATGAAACATTTTAGATGTGTTTTATTAGTATGATGTTTGCAATTGAAACTTTGAATGATATTTTGAATAGTTATATGAATCATTTGTTCTTGTATGGTCTAATATATGATTTCACTATGAATCACATCATAATTTATTTTTTTTTATATGGTTAGAGTGGTGAAATTATTTTTGAAATATTTTTGTTCGTTTAATATGCAAGTTTCAAAAAAGTTGTAATTTATCTTTTGGAGAAAAAACTATTTTTCCAATTTAGGGGTTGATTTAAAGTTTTTGTAAACAACAGTTTCAGATGTCTAGGCCATGGCTCTATTTTTAACCCCGAAAAATAAACATGTATAGTGGTATCAACACTTTTCTTAGTATAAAGTTCTTGTTTCATAGAATAAGTGGCTTTTGTTGGTCTTATCGATCATCACCATGAGAGGAAGGATTAATGTGCACAACCACCAATGTCCTAGCTTATGCTTCCATGTCAGTCGTCTCACCTTGTCGATTGAACCCTATCCCATTTGCATCAATGTACCTGTTGTGACCATCAAACACCCCATCCAGGATTAATCAATTATAATATAATAAGTAATTAAATAATACTAATTTTCAAGTATAATCATATTATTTTTTAATTTATTATATTATATTATATACCAATATGGCATTTAATTAAAATATTATAACAAAAGTAATAATAAAATAAAATTATTTAATTCAAAATAGTATTATTTAATTATAATATTATAGTATAGTATATAAAAAAATAATAACATATAGAGATATTGAAAATTATAATAGTTTAATTAAATTTAATGTTATTTAATTACGATATTATAATTAAATATCATAACTATATAGAAAAAAATAATGATGCATATTATAAGATTATGGTATTTAATTATAAAAAACAATATATTATTAATATATTAAAAACAAGATTATAGTATTAATATATTATTATTATTATTATTATTAAAAACAATATTCTTCAATGTTCTACAGGGACGCGTCACGCAGGGTCAAAGACGTGTTTCTTTGTTTCTTGTGTCTTGGGACAATGAAACTCTAGGAGAAACATTTCTTTACATTTCACTTTGGGAGAAACTCAATGAAACATTTCAATCTACGACAAACCTTATGGGCCTCCCACATGAAACTTTGAACCTATGGTGAACCTTCTAAGCATCCCGCATGAAAAATTGAACCTCCAACGAACCTTCTGGGCATCCTGCACGAAACTCTGAAACTCCAGTGAACCTTGAAATCATGATGAATTGTGTAATGTGTTTGCATTATTAATTTATTAGATTTCGATTTAAATTTCATAATTGCACAATTATGAATGTAGCATTTACTAATTTACTAATTTGCATGGGATGAATTATTATTGTACTTTGGATTTATATTTTTTATATTTTTTATAATTTTAGAACTTGTATGACCCAAGCATCCCCCTGTCCTCGCTGAATTTCCATAAAGCTTGGGTTTTGTCTCCACGTGTCTTGAATGTGGTCTCCATGCTCCCACATCTCGATGTCCCAAAACCTTGGGGGAACATTGATATTATTACACCGATAGGCATTTTTATTTAAGAATTTAGGATGGACTATGGCATATGTTTTTATACGATTGCACTAGGATGAGACAAGTGTACTGTCATGATTGATTCTATTCCAATCGTTCAAAATTTGAAATAAACAATTATAAAATATATATATATATAAACTAACTAATATTTGATGAATGGATAACTCTTACCCGATGTATGGATAACAGGAATTTCATGGCATACAACCCATTTAACTAGAAGAAGGCTAGAACAAGTAACAAACAACTTGTTCATGGAATTAATTTGTGGCATGTCAATGTTCACGAGTTGCAAGTTAAATGGTTCTTCTAGTTTAATAGTTATGTTACAATGCAACATTCATTAAACATTATGTCATCGGTTCATTATGGAAGGCATTCACTAATCATTATAGTTATATCATATTGTGACATTTTAAGGGGTTTTGATGAATTGTGACATTCTTACATGGTTATTTCATAATGTGACATACATATTAGCTAAATTTATGTTAAATTGGTATTTTTCATGCATGAACTTTTTATGTCACATTGTGACATCCATGTTTGATTATGTTTCAGTGGTACATTATGGGGTATTTTTGTAGAAAATTATGGCCATTATTGATCCTATCCATGGATTAATATTAATATATTTAATTGTTAATGATATTATTGTGATAAGTATTGTGGATGACCATGATAACCATGATTGAGTATTCATATTAGTTCCCCCACCATTATTCCATGACCTGACATACATATTAGCTAATTTTATGTTAAATTGATATTTTACACTGATCATTAAATATTATGTTTGATTGGGACAATAATGCATGGTTATGCCCCAATGTGATATTCATTGTGGATACTCTCCTCCATGGTTATGCAGTATTACAAAATTTTGTAAGGGTTTTTTTCATGTGGCATTTCTCTATGGTTATGTCACATTGTGGCATTCAAGGTTATATAGCATTGAAACATTTTATAATGGTTTTGTTTTGTGTTGAATTCCTCCATGGTTATGCCACATTAAGACATTCATCTTGGAGTGGTTAGTGAACTTTCTACATTTCTCAACAGTTATTTTGCATTGTAATATTTATCGAGGGTTGTATCACACTGAGGTATGATATGGTTATGTCTATCATGATATTATAACATTCTATATGGTTGATCATGATTGACTTTATGTCACATTAGGAAATTCAACTTCAACAACTTATACCAATTTTGATGTTCCTTAATGATTATGTTCATGAATGATTATTTTAAATTGTGGTTATACTCTTTAATGGTTTTGTTGCATCATTTCAATCCTACATGGTTATTTCACATTTTGACATTAAAGGTTATATAGTATTGAAACACTTTATAATGGTTTTCTTTTGTGTGGCATTCCTCCATGGTTATGCCACATTGTGACATTCATTTGTCTTAGTTATGTGGAACTGCTACATTTCTCAACAATTATGTTGCATTACAACATTTATCAATGGTATTGTTGTATTGAGGTTTAATATGGTTAAGCTAATGAGGGTCTCTTTTAACATGGTAGATGCTATAGAAAATTGAAAAAATAAACATCGATCAACTTACATGGATATTTTGAGACACATACACAATGAATCTTGTGATGAGTAAAAAATATGAAATGTAGGAAATTGAATGACATTTCCAGATATATAATTTTTTTCTATTAAAAATGTTCTTAACTATCTAAAGTTTGATCTTTTTAAACAATACCTTTTTATTTTTTGACAAATTATAAGGTATATGGTTTTGTTGGTGCATCCTTTGAGTGCCTAAATGATGGAATCAATTTATGCAAACTGGTATACATATAGAGAACAACTAGTACTAGTTCACCCCTATTATTCCAAAAAAAGTTAATAATTCTTAATTTTTTTAATTATCGAAGCAATTGAAGCTAAAAAATAGTACGCCAAGTGTGGGTGTAGCCTTTAAAGGTCTTAATGCAATGGTCATGAAATGGTTTTTTATAGCATGTAGTGGTCGATGTCCTTTAGTGCGCCATACATTTTTTGTTCAATATGGTTGAGAAACGAAAGAGTTGTGGATAAAATGCTCACAGTGTGTTTTTGAGTTAAGGAGTCATGACACAATACTATACAAGAAAATTAGAAAAATATGGTATTTCTAAAAAAAATTACGTATTTGGAATATGCTAAAAAAATGTTACATGGTTCTAAAATTTCATTAAAAAATGATTTTGTGCACCATACTGTAACGAGGGGTAAAACACAGACAGGTTGAGAAAAATGGTGAGATTCCTAATTAGTTATTGTTTGCCATATTTCATACCACGAGTTTGGCTAACTCGAAACTAAGTCTGAACCATACACACAGGAAGAGTGATGACACCCGAATAGGTGACAAGGCTCGGTCATAATGCTAAGAAATGCGAGCACGTGTCTTTTAAATTAAAAAATTTCCATTCCAACCTATCTAGGTACCATGAAAACCAGAACACATATGTGTTTTAGGTCTACAAAATGTGTGAATGTTTTATCTCTACAAAACGTGTACATGTTTTGCACAGCTAAAATGCGCACAAGTTTTGGTAAAGATAAAATATACTGTAGGGGTAAGGGGGGAAAAGGGGGTTGGGAGAGAGAAATAGATAGAGATTGAGGTTGGGGGATAGGTATTTACGGAGGATTAGAGTAGTTAGCAGGAAGAAGGTGTATGGGGATAGGAAAGAGAGAGACATGGGGGGGTGGTAAGTGGTAGGGGGTGGGTTATTAGGAGAGACGAAGAGTGAGAGAGGTAGGGGTAGGGGTGAAGGAGAGATAGAGAGAGAGGGGTACAGTTAAGGGAAGTAGGAGAGAAAAAGAAAGGGAAGGAGGATGTGGTTATGAGTACAAAGAGTAGGGGATAGGGAGAGAGAGGGTGAGTTAAGGATAATGTGTGTGTGAGAGAGAAGAGGGTGTTGGAGGAGAGATAGAGGGGGTGGGGTAAGGTGTAAGTGGAGGAGTAAGGGAGAGAAAACGTGAGCTATGGGGTTAGTAAGGGTTAAGGGGAAAAGGTGGGAGAGATCCATATATGAGAAGGGGAGTTAAACGTATGGGGAGGAGTATGGGGTATTAGTAAGGGTTATGGAGAAGAGAGAGAGATAGTACAAGGGTTAGTTATACGAGGATAAGCACGAGAATGAGAGAGAGAATGGGGGAGAGGGTGTTAAGGGGTTAGGGGTGATAGATATGGGTGGGGGATACAAATAGGTGGAGGAGCAGAGAGGTGAATGACTAAGTGAGAGAGAGAGGCGGGGGGGAAGGTTGTGGATGATTAATGTTTGGGGGAGGAGGATGGTTAGTGTAGATAAAGAGGTAGAGATATTGGTGTGGGGAGGTGTAGAGGGGGGTCAGGGTATAAAAATAGATATAAATATAGGTGGAGGAAGGGGTATGGGTTTCTGGAGGATTACGGAAGTTAGAGAGAAGGGGGAGTATATTGTGCGGAGAGAGAGAGTGAGTTAGGAGGCGGGGTGTAGTGTGGTATGAGGAATGGGATTAGGAGAGACAAAGAGAGAGGTATTTAGGGGTAGGTAGAGTAGGAGAGAGAGAGAGAGAGAGAGAGAGAGAGAGAGAGAGAGAGAGAGAAGTAGGGGTGGTTATGGGTAGGGATAGTAGGAGTGTGCTTAGGGGTTGTGAGAATGTGTGAGAGACAAAGGTTGTTAGGGAGTTGGAGGGGAGAGAGATAGGAGCGGGTTAGGTGGAAGAGTAGGGGAGAGATAAAATAAGATATGAGGTTAGTGAGGGTTAGGGAAAGAGGGGAAGAGGGGATGTTGTTTGGATATTGGAGGATAGAGAGAGAGGTGGGGGTTAGGTGTAGGTGAAGGAGTAGGGGAGAGAGAGTGTGAGAGAGGGGGTTAGTGAGGGTTAGGGGAAGAGGGGAGGGAGAGAGAGAGAGTAGAGAGAGGAGGATTAGGGGTTCATAAAGTGAGAGAGCGTATTAGTAATGGTGATTGTTGTGGGAAATATTGCACAAGTGTTCTCTTCCCACTTGGAGAGGGGATAGGACTTGTAGGTTGCAACAAGGCCTCAGTGTTTGGAGCCCCTTTTTGGTGGTGAAGTGATGACATAATGATGCAAGTGATTATGCAAGAGATTGTTAGTGTAAAATGAAAAAAAAAATGATAATAAAGATAAATAAAACAACAAAGGGAGTAGAGGATTCAAGCTTCAATAATCAATGTGAGCCAAACCACTTGTATATTTCCCAATGGTCAAGCTAGTAAAACACCTTGGATATGTGAGCTCCAAAAGGAGGAAAACAATATTCCCAAGGGAGGTCTTTCTTGTCCAAAATTGTTTGTAAAATGGTTAAGGAACCAAATGGGAAGAACTATTTCCCCTTGAGGGAAGGAGGAAAAGGGGGTTTTGGTAAATGATGGATAAGAGGGAAGAGATGAGCTAAGAGGAATATCAATCACAATTCTAGTAGCATAACCCTACTCAAAGTTATTCTTACAATAAGAATGTCTGTGTCTTTCTTTTATATGACAAGAGGTGGACAAGAAATAACAATATCATAATGTGAACCCAATGATCTATGTTTTGGCTCTAAAGTACACCAAGAGGCCATTTAAGGAAACCAAGTGTGTGAAGAACCAAAATTTGGATTCTTTGGGTAGGTGGGATTTAATGAGTCTTCAATGTAATGTTGATGGGGGAGATCCCATCATTTGTGATAGTAGCATGGATCTCGAAGGAAAATTTGCGTTGCAACGTGGGTTTTGTTCTGGAGATGTGCATTGCAACATATATAAACAGAGTTTTAACCACATTGTTGTGACATTTGACTGCTTTGGGTCCATTTTGGACTCAATATGCTATTTATATATTATGGAGGTGTCTTTAGCTAGATGCATGTTGTATGTTGATGACATTTTACCATGTGAATCGTGAAATTGTTGCAGGTGTGTGAGTTGTTAGTGATAATATAAAGAGAGAGAGGGAGGGGGGGGGAGAGAATAGTTGGTTAGTTGTAGGGGAAGGAGTAAGGTTCTATGTGTGTGTGAGAGAGAGGGGG
>LPNX010244106.1:322607-420791 GCA_001517045.1 Pseudotsuga menziesii
CTAACATCATTTCTCTCTCTCCCTCTCTAAAGTCCCAACCCCAATTTCTCTCTCTCTCTAAACTCATAACTTTGAATCTCTCTCTCTCTCTAAACCCCTGATTCCCATTATGTATTTCTATTTCTCTCTCTAAACCCTTGATTCCCATTATGTATTTCTATTCTCTCTCTAAACTCCTAATCCACATTATGTATTTCTAATTCTCTCTCTAAACCCTTGATTCCCATTATGTATTTCTATTCTCTCTCTAAACCCCTAATCCCCAATCTCTCCCTCTCCCTAAACTTCTAACATTGAATCTCTCTCTCTCTCTCTCTCTCTCTCTCTCTCTCATTTAACTACTAAACCAAAACACCTCTCTCTCCCTCTCATTTTAAACCCTCAACACCCAATGTCCTTCCCTCTCTCTTTATCTCAAAAAGCCTAACATGTAATCTCTCTCTCTTTCTCTCTATAAACCCCTAACCTCCAATCTTTATGTCTCTCTAAGTCTCTAACCCTCAATCTTGTTCTCTTCAAATCCCTAACCTCCAATCTCTCTCCATCTCTCTCTCTCTACGTATCTATTTATCTATCTAGAACCCTAATCCTCAATCTTTGTTTATATATATCTAAATTTCTATGCCTTACACACAAATATCTATCTCTCTCTAAGCTTGTGGTGTCACATCTATCTATATATATCTCTCTCTCTCAACCCCTAACCCCAATCTTTAGTTGTATGTATCTCTCTCTCTCTCTCTAAGCCTATAGTGCCACATCTCTTTATGTCTCTCTCAAAACCCCTAACCCTTAACCTCCATAGATGTATATCTAAACGTTTAACCTCCATTCTCTCTATTTGTTTAAACTCCTAACCATGATTCTCTCTATTTCTACTTGTCTCTCTATAAACCCCTAAACCTCAATCTCTCTCTCTGTAAGATCTTAACCTATGTCTCTAAATCTATAACCCCCACTCTCTCTCTCTAAAAACCTAATCCTTAATCAGTTTCTCGCTTTTGGAACCCCTAACCACCAATATCAATCTCTCTCTCTCTCTAAAGCTCTAACTCTGAATCATTATCTTTTTCTTTATAAAACCCTAACTTGCAATCTCTCTCTCTAAAGACCTAACCATCAATTTCCTCCATTTCTATCTCTCTCTAAACCCCTAACCTCCTCCTATTTGTCTCTCTTTCAATGCCTAACCCTTAATATATTTCTATATATATATATATATATATATATCGTTTACTATCTATCCAAACCGCTAAACCCCAATCTCTCTATCTAAACACCTAAACCCCAATCTCTTACTCTAAGCCCCTAAACCCCAATCTCTCTCTCTAAACCCCTAACCCCAAATCTCTCTCCTTTTACTTCTATCCCTCTCTAAACCCCAAACCCCCCATCTCTCTCTTGAAACCCCTAACCTCCAATCTCTCTCTTTGTCTCTCTCTAAACCCCTAACCCCCAACCTCTCTCTTTCTAAAACCCTACTCTCTAATCTCTCTCTCTCTATTTCTCTCTCTAAACACCTAAACCACAATCCATATTTCTCTCCCTAAACCCATGGCCCCAATCTATCTCTCTCTTTAAAATCCTAACCTTGCATTTCCTTGTCTCCCTCTCTCCTTCTCTCCAAACCCCTAACACCCAATCTCTCTCTCTAAACCCCTAACCACCAATCTATATCTATTTCTATCTAAATTCCTAACATACAATCTCTCTCTCTCTCTCTCTCTCTCTAAACCGCTAACCACCAATTTCTATGTTTCTATTTCTCTTTCTCTCCCTAAACCCCTAACACTCAATCTCTCTATCTAAACCTGTATTCAACAATATCTGTCTCTATCTCTTTAATATCCTAACCCCCACTTTGTCTTTCTCTATCTCTCTCTCTATATACCCATAAAACCCAAACTCTTGCTCTCTCTCTACACCCATAAAACCCAAACTCTCTCTCTCTATACCCATAAAACCTAAACTCTCTCTCTGTCTCTATACCCATAAAACCCAAACTCTCTCTCTATCTCTATACCCATAAAACCCAAACTCTCTCTCTCTATATACACATAAAACCTAAACTCTCTTTCTATATATTTCTAAACCCCATACCTACAATCTATCTATCTATCTATCTATCTCTTGGACCACTATTTATGTCAACACATAACCAATAATCTCTCTCTCTCTAAAACCCTAACCCCCAATGTTTCTCTTTGCAAATGCCTAATCTTTAATCTCTCTCGCTCTCTCCCTCTCCATCTCTCTCCCCCCCTCACTCTCTCTAGATAAACACCCAAACCCCAATATCTGTCTTTTTATTTCTCTCTCTCTTTCTCTTTCTCCCTCTCTAAACCCTAAACCCCAATCTATTTTTCTCTCTCTCTAAACCTCTAACCCCAAACCTCTCTCTTTCTAAACCCCTAACCCCAAACCTCTCTCTCTATAAACCCCTAACCCAAAATCTCTCTCTCTCTCTCTATCTTTAAACACCCAACCCAAATTATCTTTATCTTTCTAATCCCATAACCCCCTAAATCTCTCTCTCTCTCTAAACATCTAACCTTTAATCTCTCTCTATCATTTTCTCCCCCCAATCTGACTATCTCTCTTTCTCTATCTTAACCTCTTGAAACCCCTAACCTCCTGATATTTGTCTCTCTAAACTTCTAAACCATAATCTCTCTCCCTAAACCCCTAAACCCCAATCTCTCTCTCTAAACCCCAAACCCCCCCATCTCTCTGTTGAAACCTCTAACATCCAACCTCTCTCTTTGTCTATGTCTAAACCCCTAACCCCCATTCTCTCTCTTTCTAAAACCCTAACCCCCAATATCTCTCTTTCTAAAACCCTACCCTCTAATCTCTCTCTCTCTCTCTCTCTAAACCCCTAACCCACAATCCCTCTTTCTCTCTCTAAACCCATGGAACCACTCTACCACTCTCTTTAAACTCCTAACCTCGCATTTCCTAGTCTCCCTCTCTCCTTCTCTCCAAACCCCTAACACCCAATATCTCTCTCCCTCTCCCTCACTCTCTCTCTAAACCCATAACCACCAATCCATATCTATTTCTCTTTAAATTCCTAACATACAATCTCTCTCTCTCTAAACCGCTAGCCGCCAATATCTGTGTTTCTATTTCTCTTTCAAAACCCCTAACACTCAATCTCTTTCTCTCTATCTAAACATGTATTCACCAATATATTTCTCTATCTCTCTAATATCATAACCCCTAGTCTCTCTCTCTCTCTCTCTCTCTCTCTCTCTCTCTCTCTATCTATCTATCTATCTATCTATCTATCTATCTTTCTATACCCATAAAACCCAAACTCTCTCTCTCTCTCTCTCTATACCCATAAAATCCAAACTCTATCTCTCTCTCTAAACCCAAAACATACAGTCTATCTATATCTCTCTCTTGGACAACTATTTTTGTCAACACATAACCACTAATCTCTCTCTATAAAACCCTAACCCCTAATGTCTCTCTCTGCAAATTCCTAATCTTCAATCTCTCTCTCTCTCTTTATCTTTTCATCTCTCTCTCTCTCTCCCTCACTCTCTCTAGATAAACACCCAAACCCAAATATCTTTCTTTCTATTTCTATCTCTCTTTCTCTTTCTCCCTCTCTAAACCCTAAACTCCAATCTCTTTTTCTCTCTCTTTAAACCCCTAACCCAAACCTCTCTCTCTCTCTAAACCCCTAACCCCAAACCTCTTTCTCCCTCTAAACCCCTAACCCAAAATCTCTCTCTCTCTATCTTTAAACACCTAACCCAAATTATCTATATCTCTCTAATCCCATAACCCCCTAAATCTATCTATCTCTCTCTAAACACCTAACCTTCAATCTCTCTCTATCATTTTCTCTCTCTAAACCCTTAACCCAGTATATATCTCTCACTTTCTCTATCTCTTTATCACTCTCTCTAGACCCAAACCCCCAATATCACTCTCTCTCTTTCTCTATCTAAAAACCTAACCTCCAATATCTCTTCTATCTATATAACTTAACCCCTAGCCCATAAAGCGTAATCTATCCCTCTCCCAACCCCTAACCTCTGATATCTCTCTCTATATCCCTAACCAAAATTATCTCTCTCTAAACCCCTAACATAAAATCTCTCTCACTCTATCTAAAACCCTAACCTTCAATCTATTTCCATCTCTCTAAATACCTAACCCATAATCTCTCTCTCTCTCTCTAAATCCATAACCCATAATCTGTCTCTTTCTAAACCCCTAATTTGCAATCTATCTCTCTATCTATCTAGATATATATTTAAGCCCCTAACCCATAATCTCTATCCCTCTCAAAACCGCTAACCCATAATCTCTCTCTAAATCTCTAACCCCTAATAGCTCTCTCTCTCTCTAAACCCCTATCCCTCAATCATTCTCTCTTTCTAAACCCTTAACACCCAATCTTTCTCTCCATGTCTTTAAATACCCAACCAAAAATATATATTTTCTATTTCTCTCTTTCTCTCTCTCTAAATGCATATCCCCCATTCACTCTCTCTCTAAACACGTAACCTACAATCTCTCTCTCTCTATCAATCAATATAAACCCCTAACCACTAATCTCTATCCCTCTCTCTCTAAACCCTTAAACTTGTTCTCTTTCTTTCTATTTATCTATCTCTCTGTCTAAACAACTAATGCGTAATCTCTCTTACTAAACCCTTAAGCTCCAATATCTCCCTTTCTCTCTAAAACCGCATCCCCTCATCTCTCTCTTTCTCTAAATACTTAACCCTCAATCTATCTATCTATCCTAAACCCTTACCCACATTATTTCTCTAAACACCTAAACCCCAATCTCTTTCTCTCTCTAAACCCATAACACCTAATCTATGTCTCTCTCTAAAAACTTAATCTATGTCTGTCTAAATTACTCACCCCAATGTCTCTATCCATGTCTCTCTCTCTCTCTAAGACCCTATTCCTTTATCTCTCTCCATCCTCTCTCTCTAAAACCCTAACCCACTATATCTTTCTTTCTCTCCATCTAAACCCCTAACTCACAATCTTTGTTTCTCTCTCTCTCTATAATCCCTTAACCCCCAATCTCTCTCTCTCTTACTCTCTCACTCACTCACTCCATCTATCTATCTATCTTAACCCATAACCCATAAAACCCAATCTATCCCTCTCTATAAACCCCTAACCTCAAATATCTCTCTCTAAATCCCTAACCCCAACTATCTCTCTTTAAACCCCTAACATACAATCTCTCACTCTCTCCCTAAACACCTAACTCATAATCTCTCTTTCTCTAAATGCCTAACTTAATCTCTCTCTCTCTCAAAACTCATAACCCATAACCTATCTCTCTAAACCCTTAACTTGCAATCCCTCTTTCTCTCTCTCAAAATATCTATCTAAGCCTTTAACCCATAATCTATATCCCTTTCAAAACTCCCAATTGATAATCTCTCTCTTTAAACCTCTAACCCCTAATCTCTCTCTCTCTCTCTCTTTGAACCCCTATCACCCATTCACTCCCTCTCGCTAAACACCTAACCTCCAATCTCTCTCTCTCTCTCTCTCTCTCTCTCTCTCTCTCTATCAATATAAACCCCTAACTAGTAATCTCTCTCTCTCTCAACCCTTAAACCTACTCTCTTTATTTCTATTTATCTCTCACTCAAAACACCTAATGTGTAATCTCTCTCTCTCTCTCTAAAACCCCATTCCCTAATCTCTCACTTTCTCAAAATACTCAACCCACAATATATATATCTATGTAAAATCCTAACCCCCATTCTCTCTCTTAATGCCTAACCCCCAATATCTTTCTCTCTCTCTCTAAACGCCTAACCCCGAATATCTATCTCTCTCTCTAAATGCCTAACCCCCAATATCTATTTCTCTCTAAACCCATAACCCCTAATCTATGTCGCTCTCTAAAACCCTAATCTTTGTCTCTCTCTAAACCCCTAACTTCCAATCTCTCTCTCTCTCCAAAACTCTAACCCCCAATATCTATATCCCTCTCTCTCTATAAAACTCTAACCCCCAATATTTGTATCCCTCTCTCTCTCTCTAAAACCCTAACCCCCAATCTCTCTATCCCTCTCTCTCTCTAAAACCCTAATCCCCAATCTCTCTATCCCTCTCTTTCTCGCTAAAACCCTAACTCCCAATCTCTTTGTCCCTCTCTCTATCTAAAACCGTAACCCCCAATCTCTTTATCCCTCTCTCTCTCTGTAAAACCCTAACCCCCAATCTCTCTCTAAGCACCTAACATCTAATCTCTCTCCCTCCTCTCTCTCTAAACCTGTAACCCACTATCTCTCTCTAAACCCCTAACTCGCTATCTCTCTCTTTCTCTCCCTCTAAACCCTTAACCCCCAATCTCTCTTTCCCTCCCTCTAAACCCTTAACCCCCAATCTCTCTTTCTCTCTCTCTTTAAAGCCCTAAACCCTATCATCTCTCCCATTTCCTCTCTCTATGAACTCCTAACCCCTTATATATATATCTCTCTAGATCCATAACTTTGAATCTCTCTCTCTCTAAACCCCTAAATCCCATTATGTATTTCTATTTCTCTCTCTAAACTTCTAACGAGAAACTCACACACATAGACACAAAACTCCTAACCCCCCCTCTCTCTCTAAACCATTATCTCTCTCTCTCTCTTAGTTACTAACACAAAATGCCTCTCTCTCTAAACCATTAGCACCCAATGTCCTTCCCTCTCTCTCCGCCTCTAAATCCCTAACCTAAAATCTCTCTCTCTTTCGCTCTATAAACCCCTAACCTCCAATCTTTCTGTCTCTCTAAGCCTTTAAACCCCAATCTCTCTCTCTCTCTCTCTACCTATATATTTATATATCTATCTATATGTCTAGAACCCTAACCCTTGATTTTTGTCTATATATTTAAATGTTTGTGCCTTGAACCCAAATATATATCTCTCTCAACCACTAACCTCCAATTTCTCTCTCTCTCTCTCTAAACCCTTAACCCCCATTCTTCGTCTCTCTCTCTCTCTCTCTCTCTCTCTCTCTCTCTCTCTCTC
Organism: Pseudotsuga menziesii; assembly: GCA_001517045.1. Classification (NCBI taxonomy): domain Eukaryota; kingdom Viridiplantae; phylum Streptophyta; class Pinopsida; order Pinales; family Pinaceae; genus Pseudotsuga; species Pseudotsuga menziesii. The sequence continues at coordinate 329,627 of LPNX010244106.1, forward strand.
TCTAAACTCCTATCTCCCCATCTCTCTCTATGACTCTCTATAAACCCCTAACCCTTAACCTATCTATATGTATCTATAAACACCTAGGCTCCATTCTCTCTCTCTATTTAAAACCCCAACCCTGATTCGCTCTATTTTTATTTCTCTCTCTCCCTCTCTAAACTTTTATCCTATTTCTCCAAATCCGTAAGCCACAATCTCTCTCTAAATCCCTAAACCACAATCTCTCTCTAAATCCCTAAACCACAACCTCTCTCGATATATAAACATCTAATCCTGAATCTGTCTCTCCCTTTTGCAACCCCTAACCACCAATATTACTCTCTCTCTCTCTCTCTCTCTCTCTCTCTCTCTCTCTCTCTCTCTCTCTCTCTAAATCTGTAACCCTAAATATCTCTCTTTCTCTTTATAAAACCCTAACCTATAACCTCCATCTCTCTCTCTCTATCTAAACCTCTAACCACCAATATATCTCCCTTTCTATCTCTGCCTAACGCCTTGACCCCAAATATCTCTCCTTCTATTTTTATCCCTCTCTAAGCTCTAAACCTCGAATCACTTTCTCTAAACCCCTAACCCCCAATCTCAATCTCTCTAAACCCCTACCCTCTAATCTCTTTCTCTCTCTAAACTCCTAACCACCTATATTTCTCCCTCTGAACTCCTAACCTGCAATCCCTCTTTATCTCTCTAAACCCATGGCCACAATCTATCTCTCTTTCTAAACCCCTCACCTCACATTTCCATGTCTCCCTCTCTCCATCTCTCCCTCTCTCTAAACCCCCAACACCCAATCTCTCTCCCAATCTCTCTCTCTCTCTCTCTAAACCCCTAACCCCCAATCTATATCTATTTATCTCTAAATGCCTAACAACCAATCTCTCTCTCTCTCTCTCTCTCTCTCTCTCTCTCTCTCTATAAGCTGATAACCCCCAATCTTTGTGTTTCTATTTCCAACCCTCAATCTCTCTCTCTCTCTCTAAACCCCCAGCCCTCAATCTCTCTCTCTCTCTCTAAATACCCAACCCTCAATCTCTCTATCTCTCTAAAGACCAAACCAACCTACAATCTCTCTCTCACTCTTGTACCATTATTTATGTCAACACATAACCACTAATTTGTCTCTCCAAATCCCTAACCCCCAATGTCTCTCTCTACAAATGCCTAATATTCAATCTCTCTCCCCCTCACTCTATCTAGGTAAACCCCCAAACCTCAATCTTTGTCTTTCTATTTCTCTCTCTATCTATCTCTATCTAAACTCCTAACATAATTATCTCTCTCTCTAGACCCCTAACCCCCAATTTCACTCTCTCTCTTTCTTTATCTATCTACATGTTTATCTATTTATCCATCTAAACGCATAACCCCCAATCTCTCTCTCTCTCTATATATAAATCTATCTCAATCCCTAACCCAAAAAACACAATCTATCCCTCTCTATAGACCCCTAACCTCTAATATAAAATCTCTCTCACTCTCTCTAAACACTTAACCTCCAATCTCTCTCTCTCTCTCTCTCTCTCTCTCTCTCTCTCTCTCTCTCTCTCTCTCTCTCTCTCTCTCTCTCTCTCTCTCTCTCTCTCTCTCTCTCTCTCTCTCTCTCTCTCTCTCTCTCTCTCTCTCTCTCTCTCTCTCTCTCTCTCTCTCTCTCTCTCTCTCTCTCTCTCTCTCTCTCTCTCTCTCTCTCTCTCTATATATATATATATATATATATATATATATATCTAAACCCCTAACCCTTAATCTCTCTCTCTCTCTCTCTAAACCTCTAACCCATAATCTCTTTCTCTCTCTCTAAACCTGTAACCCATAATCTCTTTCTCTCTGTCTAATAATCTCTCTCTCTCTCTCTATATATATATATCTAAAACCCTAACCCATAATTTCTCTCTCTCAAAACTCCTAACCCGTAATCTCTCTCTAAACCATCAACTTGCAATCTCTTTCTCTCTCTCTCTCTCTCTCTCTCTCTTAATACCTATCTAATCCCCTAACCCATAATCTTTCTCTCTCTCTAAACCTCTAAACCCTTAATCTCTCTCTCTCTCTCTCTAAACCCCTGTCCCCCAAAATCTTTCTCTAAACTGATTATAATCAATCTCTCTGTGTGTGTCTTTACACACCTAACAAAAAATATCTCTCTTTCTAGTACTCTCTTTCTCAACTCCTATCCCCCATTTCCTCTATAAATTCCTAACCCCAATATCTTTATCTCTCTCTTAACCCATAACCCCTAATCTATCTCTCTCTCTAAAACCATATTCTTTGTCTCTCTCTAAATCTCGAACCTGAAATCTCTCTCTCTCTCTATCTCTAAACTACTCACCCCACTCTCTCTATCCCTCTCCCTCTCTTTAAAACCCTAACCCCCAATCTCTCTCTCTGAGGCACTAATCCCCAATCTCTTTTCCTTCTATCTCTAAAAACCCATGACCCACTATCTCTCTTTCTCTGTGTCTAAACCCCTAAAAACCAATCTTTGTTTCTCTCTCACTCTAACGCCTTAAACCCAATTCTCTCTCTCTCTCTCTCTCTCTCTCTCTCTCTCTCTCTCTCTCTCTCTCTCTCTACTTATCTTAACCCCTAACCAATAAAATCGAATCTATCCCTCTCTAAACCCCTAATCCCAATTATCTCTCTCTAAACCCCTAACCACAGTTATCTCTCTCTAAACCCCTAACCATAATTATCTCTCTCTAAACCCCTAAACTTCAATCTCTCTCTCTCTCTAAACCCCTAAACTTCAATCTCTCTCTCTCTCTCTCTCTCTCTCTCTCTCTCTCTCTCTCTCTCTCTCTAAACCCCTAAACTTTAATCTCTCTCTCTCTAAACACCTAACCTTCAACCTCTCTCTTTGTTTCTAAGCCCTTAACCCATAATCTCTCTCTGAAAACTCTTAACCCATAATCTCTCTTTCTAAACCCCTAAGTTGTAATCTCTCTCTCTCTAAATATCTATCTAAGCCCCAAACCCATAATCTCTATCCCTCTCAAAACCCTGAATACATAATCTCTCTCTCTCTAGAACCCTAACCCCCATTCATTCTAAACCCTTATCCCCCAATCTCTCTGTCTCTCTCCATGTCTTTAAACATCTAACCAAAAAAATCTATCTTTCTACTCTCTCTCTCTCTCTATCTTTGAACCCCTATCCCCCATTCACTCTCCCTCACTAAAACCCTAACCTCCAATCTCTCTCTCTCTCTCAATCAATGAACATAAACCACTAACACGTAATTTCTCTCTCTAAACCCTTAAACCTACTCTTTATTTAAATGTATCTCTCACTCTAAACATCTAAATCAAAATCTCTCTCTTTCTAAACCCTTCTACTCCAAAATATATATATATCTCTCTCTCTCTAAAACCTCATTGCCTAATCTCTCACTTTCTCTAAATGATTAACCCCCAATATATCTATCTATCTAAAACCCTAGCCGCCATTCTCTCTCTAAACACCTAACTCGCAATCTCTTTCACTCTCTCAAAACCCATAACCTCTAATATTTGTCACTCTATAAAACCCTAATTTTTGTCTCTCTCTAAACCACTAGCTTCAAATCTCTATCTCTATCTCTCTCTAAACTAATCACCCAATATCTCTATCTTTTTCTCTCTCTAAAACCCTAACCCCCATTCTCTCTCTCCAAGCGCATAATCCCCAACATCTCTCTTTCTCTCCCTCTGAACCCTTAACCCCAAATCTCTCTTTCTCTCTCTCTCTAAACCCCTAAACCCTATCATCTCTCCCATTTCCTCTCTCTATGAACTCCTAACCCTTTATATATATCTCTCTCTAGATCCATAACTTTGAATCTCTCTCTCTCTAAACCACTAAATCCCATTATGTATTTCTATTTCTCTCTCTAAAATCCTAATTCTCATTATGTATTTCTATTTCTCTCTCTAAATCCTTAATCCCCAATCTTTCTCCCTCTAAACTTCTAACGAGAAACTCTCACACACACACACAAAACCCCTAACCCCTGCCTCTCTCTCTAAGCCATTAGCACTCAATGTCCTTCCCTCTCTCTTTGTCTCTAAAACCCTAACCTAAAATCTCTCTCTCTTTCGCTGTATAAACCCCTAACCTCCAATCTTTCTATCTCTCTAAGCCTTTAAACCCTAATCTCTCTCTCACTCTCTACACCTATATATTTATATATCTATCTATATGTCTAGAACCCTAACCCTTGATTTTTGTCTATATATCTAAATATTTGTGCCTTGAACCCAAATATATCTCTCTCTCAACCACTAACCTCCAATTTCTCTCTCTCTCTCTCTCTCTCTCTCTCTCTCTCTCTCTCTCTCTCTCTCTCTCTCTCTCTCTCTCGCTCGCTCGCTCTCTCTAAACTCCTATCGCCCCATCACTCTCTATCACTCTCTCTAAACCCCTAACCCTTAACCCATCTATATGTATCTATAAACACCCAACATCCATTCTCTCTCTATTTGAAACCCCAAACCTGATTCGCTCTATTTTTATTTCTCTCTCTCCCTCTCTAAATTTTTAACCTATTTCTCTAAATCCCTAAAACCCACTCTCTATCTAAATCCCTAAACTACAATCTCTCTCTAAATTCCTAAACCACAATCTCTCTCAATATATAAACATCTAATCCTGAATCTCTCTCTCCCTTTTGCAACCCCTAACCACCAATATTACTCTCTCTCTCTCTCTCTCTCTCTCTCTAAAGCTGTAACCCTGAATCTCTCTCTTTCTCTATAAAACCCTAACCTATAACATCCATCTCTCTCTCTCTCTCTCTCAACCCCTAGCCACCAATATATCTCCCTTTCTATCTCTCTTAGAGGCCTAACCCCAAATCTCTCTCCTATTTTTATCCATCTCTCAGCCCTAAGCCTCCAATCTCTCTCTCTAAACCCCTAACACCCAATCTCAGTCTCTCTCCCCTCTCTAAATCCCAAACCCTAATCTCTCTCTCTCTCTCTCTCTCTCTCTCTCTCTCTAAACCCATAACTTTGAATCTCTCTCTCTATAAAATCCTAAGCCCCAACATCTATTTCTCTCTAAACTTATATCATTGAATCTCTTTCTCTCTCCCTAATCTCTCTCTCTCTCCATAAACCTCTAACCCCTATCCTCTCTCTCTCTCTCTCTCTCTCTCTAAACCCCTATCCGCCAATCTCTCTCTCTCAAAACCCCTAACCCCCAATCTCTCTTCGTGTCTTTAAACACCTAATAAAAAATCTCTCTCTTTCTAGTACTCTCTCTCTCTCTCTCTCTCAACCCCTATCCCCTATTCACTCTTTCTCACTAAAGATGTAACCTCGAATCTCTCTCTCATTCTCTCTCTCTTGAGAATTATAAAATCCTAACCAGTAATCTCTCTCTCTCTAAACCCTTAAACCTACTCTCTTTCTTTCTATTTACCTCTCTCTCTCTCTAAACACATAATGTGTAATCTCTCTCTTTCTAAACCCTTAAGCTCCAATCTCTCCCTCTCTCTCTAAATCCCCTTTCCCTAATTTGTCTATTTCTCTAAATACTTAACCCCCAATCTATCTAACTATCTAAAACCCTAACCCGCAATCTCTCTCTCTCTCTAAATTGATAACCCCTAATCTATGTCTCTCATTAAAACCGTAACCTTTATCTCTCTCTAATCCCCAAATTTGGAATCTCTCTAAACCATTAACATGCAATCTCTCTATGTCTCTCTCTAAAACCATAAATTTCAATCTCTCTCTCTCTCTCTCTAAACCCCTAACCTTTACTCTCTCTCCCTCTCTAACCCTATCCCTAATCTCTCTCTCTCTCTAAGACCCAATCCCCAATCACTCTCCCTCCTCTATCTCTAAGCCCCTAACCCACTATCTCTCTCTCTCTCTCTCTAAGCCCCTAACCCACTATCTCTCTATTTCTTTCTCACTCTCCAAGCCCCTAACCCACTATCTCTCTCTTTCTCTCTCACTCTCTAATCCCCTAACCCACCATCTCTCTCTTTCTCTCTCATTCTCTAAGCCCTTAACCAAAAATCTCTCCCTCTCTCTCTCTCTAAATCCCTAAACCCTATTCTCTCTCCCTCTTCCTCTCTCTATAAACCCTTAACCACATATATCTCTTTGTCTCTCTCTTTAAATATGTAACCCTTAATCATTCTTTCTCTCTCTCTCTCTCTAAACACCTACCCCCCAACCTCTACATTTTATTTCTCTCTCCATCTAATCCCCTAACCCTAATCTTCTCTCTCTCTCTCTCTCTCTCTCTCTCTCTCTAAGCCCCTATTCTCATATCTATCTGTTTCTCTAAACCCCTAACCCATAATAATTCTCTCTCTCTCTCAACCCATAACCCCCAATCTATTTCACTTCCCCCCTCTCTCTCTCTCTCCTTCTCTATCACTAAACCCTTATCTCCCTCTCTCTCTCTCTCACTCTCTCACACACACACATAAAACCCCTAACCCCAAATATCTCTCTCTCTCTATGAATCTCTCTTTCTCTCTCTCTCTCTTAACTGTTAACCCAAACTACCTCTCTCTCCCTCTCTCTATAAACCCTCAGCACCCAAAGTCCTTCTCCCTCTCTCTCTAAAACCCTAACCTACAATATATCTCTCTTTCTCTCTCTAATACCCTAACCTCCAATATATTTGTCTCTCTAAGCCTCTAATCACCAGCCTCTCTATTTTCAAATCCCTAACCTCCAATCTCTCTCCATTTCTCTCTCTTAACCTATCTATTTAGATATCTATCTATCTATCTAGAACTGTAATCCTCAATCTCTGTATATATATCTAAAACTCTATGCCTTAATCTCAAATAGCTCTCTCTCTCAACCATTAACCTCAAATCTCTCTCTCTCTCTCTCTAAACCCTCAACCACCAATCTTTCTCCCTCTCTCTCTCTATCTCTATACCCCTAGTTACCCATCTCTCTCTCTCTCTCTCTCTAAACCTAACCATCAACCTATATATACATATCTCTAAACTCATAAGTTCTATTCTCTCTCTTTGTTTAAACCTCTAAACCCTATTCTCTCTATTTTGATTTCTCTCTCTATTAACCCCTAAACCTCACTCTCTCTCTATTTCTATTTCTCTCTCTCTCTCTAAAGCTCTAATACTGAATCTCTTTCTTTCTCTTTATAAAAACCTAATCTACAATCTCTCTCTCCCTCTCTCTCTCTCTCCCTCTCTCTCCCTCTCTCTCTCTCTCTCTCTCTCTCTCTCTCTCTCTCTCTCTCTCTCTATCTAAACCCCTAAGCACCAATTTCTTTCCCTTTCTATCTATCTTTCTAAATCCCTAACCTCCTCCTCTTTGTCTCTCTTTCAATGCATAACCCTTAATCTCTCTATATATATCTTTTTTCTCTCTCTCTAAATCCTAAACCACAATCTCTCTCTCTAAACCCCTAACCCCCTATATCTCTCCCTCTAAATACCTAACCCACAATCCCTTTTATCTCTCTAAATCCATGGCCCCAATCTATCTCTCTCTAAAAACCTAATCTCACATTTCCATGTCTCCCTCACTCCCTCTCTCTAAACCCCTAACACTTACTATCTCTCTCCCTCTCTTTCTCTCTCTAAACCTCTAACCCCCAATCTATATATATTTATCTCCAAACTCCTAGCATCCCCCCTCTCTCTCTCTCTAAACTACTAACCCCCAATCTCTGTGTTTCTATTTCTCTCTCCCTCTGTAAACCCCTAATCCTCAATCTCTCCCTTTCTCTATATTAACACCTAATCACCAATATCTTTCTCTATTTCTCTAATCTCCTAACCCCCTATTTTTCTTTGTCTCTCTATGCCCATAAGACCCTCTATTCGCTCCCCCCCCCCCCCCCCTCTCTCTCTCTCTCTTAGACCACTATTCTGTCACATAACCACTAATATCTCTCTCTAAATCCCTAACCCCTAATCTCTCTCTCTACAAATGCCATATCTTCAATATCTATGTCCCTCACTCTCTCTAGGTAAACCCCCAAACCCCAATCTCCATCTTTCTATTTTTCTCTCTCTCTTTCTCTATCTATCTCTCTGCAAACCCCTAAACCCCAATCTCCTATCTCTTTGTCTCTCCTCCTAAACCCCTAACCCCAAATCTCTCTCTATATAAGTGACTAACCACTATGATCTTATCTCTCTAAACCAATAACCACCTAACTCTCTCTATCTATATATCTCTAAGCACATAACCATCAATCTCTCTCTCTCTCTCTCTCTCTCTCTCTAATCTCCTAACTTCCAATATTTTTGTCACTCTAAGCCTTTAACCCACAATATCTCTCTCTTCAAAGCCCTAACCTCCAATATCTATCTCTCTCTCTCTACCTATATATTTATATATCTATCTATCTATCTAGAACCCTAATCCTCAATTTTTGTCTATATATATAAACCTCTAGGCCTTGAACACAAATATATCTCTCTCTCAACCACTAACCTCCAATCTCTCTCTCCCTCTCTAAACCCTTAATCACCAATCTTTGTCTCTTTCTCTCTTTCTCTCTCTCTCTCTCTCTCTCTCTCTCTCTCTCTCTCTCTCTCTCTCTCTCTCTCTCTAAAATACTAGTTCACCATCTCTCTCTGTCACTCTCTCTAAAAACCTAACCCATAACCTATATATATGTATCTCTAAACACCTAACCTCCATTCTCTCTCTTTATTTAAACCCCAAATCCTCATTCTCTCTATTTTTATTTCTCTCTCTATAAACCCTTAAGCCTCAATCTCTCTCTCCCTCTCTAAACCCCTAAAACACAATCTCTCTCTCTCTATATAAACATCTAATCCTAAATCTTTCTCTCCCTTTTGGAACCCCTAACCACCAATATTACTCCCTCTCTCTCTAAATCTCTAACCCTGAATCTCTCTCTTTCTTTTTATAAAACCCTAACCTATAATCTCCATCTCTCACTCTCTCTATACCCCTAACAACCAATATATATCCATTTATATCTCTCTCTAAAGCCATAACCCCAAATTTATCTCCTATTTCTATCCCTATCTAAACCCCAAACCTCCAATCTCTTTCTCTAAACCCCTAACCCCTAATCTCAATCTCTCTAAACCCCTACCCTCTAATCTCTTTCTATGTCACTCTCTCTTTGTCTCCCTCCAAACTCATAATCACCAATTTCTCTCTCTCTCTCTAAAATCCCAACCACCTATGTCTCTCTCTAAATTCCTAACCTGCCCTCTCTCTATCTCTAAACCCATGGCCTAATCTATCTCTCTTTCTAAACCCCTCACCTCACATTTCCATGTCTCCCTCTCTCCCTTCCTCTAAATATATAACCCCCAATCTATATTTATTTCTCTAAACCCCTAACCCCCAATCTATATCTGTTTCTCTCTAAATATCTAAGAACCAATCTCTCTCTCTCTCTCTCTCTCCATCCCTTTAAACATAAAAATATCTTTGTTTCTACTTCTCTCTCTCTCTTTGAACCCCTATACGCCATTCACTCTCTCTCACCAAACACCTAACTATCAATCTCAGTCTCTCTCTCTCTCTCTCTCTCTCTCTCTCTCTCTCTCTCTCTCTCTCTCTCTCTCAATCAATCAATATAAACCCCCAACTAGTAATCTGTCTCTCTCTCTTTCTCAATCAATATAAACCCCCAACTGGTAATCTCTCTCTCTCTCTCTAAACCATTATATCTACTCTCTGTATTTCTATTTATGTCTCACTCTAAACATCTAATTCATAATCTCTCTCTTTTTAAACCCTTAAGCTTCAATCTCTCCCTCTCTCTCTAAAACCCCATTCTTTAATCTCTCACTTTCTCTCTCTAAAAATGTAACCCTCATTCTCTCTCTAAACACCTAACCACCAATCTATATCTCTGTCTCTCTAAACCCATAACCCCTAATCTGTGTCACTCTCTCAGTCTCTCTCTCTCTCTCTCTCTCTCTCTCTCTCTCTCTCTCTGTCTCTCTCTCTCTCTCTTTCTCAATCAATATCCTAACCCCCAATTTGTCTTTCTCTCTCTTTCTCTCTCTTGGACCACTATTTCTATCAACACATAACCACTAATATCTCTCTCTAACTCCCTAAACCATAATGTCTCTCTCTACAAATGCCTTATCTTCAATCTCTATGTCCCTCACGTTCTCTAGGTAAACCCACAAACCCCAATCTCCGTCTTTATATTTCTCTATCTCTCTTTCCCTATCTATCTCTCTGAAAAAACCCTAAATCCCAATCACCTCTCTCTTTCTCTCTCCTCCTAAACCCCTAACCCCAAATCTCTCTCTAAACCCCTTAACCCCTAACCACCTAACTCTCTCTATCTCTATCTCTCTAAGCACATAACCATCTCTCTCTCTCTCTCTCTCTAAACCCCTAATTCCCAATCTCTATCTCTCTCAACTTCTAACATTGAATAACTCTCTCTGTCTCTCTTACACACACACACAAAACCCCTAACCGCCCTCTCTCTCTAAACTCTTCTCTCTCTCTCTCTCTCTCTCTCTCTCTCTCTCTCTCTCAATTACTAACATAAAATGCCTCTCTCTAAACCATTAGCAGTAAATGTCCATCCCTCTCTCTCTGTCTCTAAAACCATAACCTACAATCTCTCTCTCTTTCACTCTTTAAACCCCTAACTTCCAATATTTATGTCTCTCGAAGCCTTTAACCCCCAATCTCTCACTCTCTCTCTACCTATATATTTATATATCTATCTATCTATATAGAACTCTAATCCTTAATTTTTATCTATATATATAAACCTCTATTTGTTTAACCCAAATATATATATATCTCAACCACTAACCTCCAATCTCTCTCACCCTCTCTAAACCCTTAACCCCCAATCTTCATCTCTCTCTCTCTCTCTCTCTCTCTCTCTCTCTCTCTCTCTCTCTCTCTAAAATCCTAGTGCCCCATCTCTCTCTATCACTCTCTCTAAACCCCTAACCCTTAACTTATATTTATGTATCTCTAAACACCTAACCTCCATTCTCTCTCTCTCTATTTAAACCGCCAACCCTTATTCTCTCTATTTTTATTTCTCTCTCTATAAACCCCTAAGCCTCAATCTCTCTCTCCCTCTCTAAACTCTTAACCTATTTCTCTAAACCCCTAAACCACAATCTCTCTCTCTATATAAACATCTAATCCTAAATCTGTCTCTCCCTTTTGGAACCCCTAACCACCAATATTACTCTCTCTCTCTCTCTAAAGCTCTAACCCTAAATCTCTCTCTTTCTCTTTACAAAAGCCTAACCTCCAATCTCCATCTCCCTTTGTCTCTCTAAACCCCTAACCACGAATATATCTCCATTTCTATCTCTCTCTAAACCCCTAACACCCAATATATATATATTTCTCTCCAAACTCCTAACATATTCTCTCTCTCTCTCTCTCTCTCTCTCTCTCTCTCTCTCTCTCTCTCTCTCTCTCTCTCTAAACTGCTAACCCCCAATCTCTATGTTTTTATTTCTCTCTCCCTCTATAAACCCTTAATCCTCAATCTCTCCCTCTCTCTCTCTAAACACCTAATCACCAATATCTTTCTCTATTTCTCTAATCTCCTAACCCCCAATTTGTCTTTCTCTCTCTCTCTCTCTCTCTCTCTCTCTCTCTCTCTCTCTCTTGGAGCACTATTTCTGTCAACACATAACCACTAATATCTCTCTCTTAATCCCTAACCCATAATGTCTCTCTCTACAAATGCCTTGTCTTTAATCTCTATGTCCTCACTCTCTCTAGGTAAACCAACAAACCCCAATCTCTATATTTATATTTCTCTCTCTCTCTCTTTTCCTATCTATCTCTCTTCAAAATGCTAAACCCCAATCTCCTCTCTCTTTCTCTCTCCTCCTAAACCCATAACCCAAAATCTCTCTCTATATAAGCACCTAACCACAATTATATTTATCTCTCTAAACCCCTAACCACCTAACTCTCTCTATCTCTATCTCTCTAAGCACATAACCATCTCTCTCTCTCTCTCTCTAAACCCCTAATTCCCAATCTCTGTCTCTCTCAACTTCTAACATTGAATATCTCGCTGTGTGTCTCTCTTTGACACACACAAAACCCCTAACCTCAACTCTCTCTAAACTCTTCTCTCTCTCTTAATTAGTAACAAAAATGCCTCTCTCTCTAAACCATTACCAGTCAATGTCCTTCCCTCTCTCTCTGTCTCTAAAACCATAACCTACAATCTCTCTCTCTCTTTCTCTCTTTAAACCCCTAACTTCCAATATTTCTATCTCTCTAAGCCTTTAACCCCCAATATCTCTCTCTTTAAACCCCTAACCTCCAATCTCTCTCTCTCTCTCGCTCTCTCTAACTATATATTTATATATCTATATATCTATCTAGAACTCTAATACTCAATTTTTGTCTATATATATAAACCTCTATTCCTTGAACCCAAATTTATATCTCTCAACCGTTAACCTCCAATATCTCTCTCCCTCTCTAAACCCTTAACCCCCAATCTTCATCAGTTTCTCTCTCTCTCTCTCTCTAAAATCCTAGTGCCCCATCTCTCTCTATCACTCTCTCTAAACCCCTAACCCTTAACCTATCTATATGTATCTCTAAAGACCTAACCTCCACTCTCTCTCTCTCTCTCTCTATTTAAGATGCCAACTCTCATTCTCTCTATTTTTATTTCTCTCTCTATAAACCCCTAAGCCTCAATCTCTCTCTCCCTCTCTAAACTCTTAACCTATTTCTCTAAACCCCTAAACCACAATCTCTTTCTATATATAAACATCTAATCCTGAATCTGTCTCTCCCTTTTGGAACCCCTAACCACCAATATTACTCTCTCTCTCTCTAAAGCTCTAACCTTGAATCTCTCTCTTTCTCTTTATAAAACCCTGACCTATAATCTCCATCTCTCTCTACCTCTCTCTATATAAAACCCTAACCTATAATATCCATCTCTCTCTCTCTCTAAACCCCTAACCACGAATATATCTCCATTTCTATCTCTCCTACTTCTATCCCTCTCTAAACCCAAAACCCCAAACTCTGATCTCTTTCTCTAAACCCATAACCCCCAATATCAATCTCTATAAACCCCTATCTTTTAATATCTTTCTATGTCGTTCTCTCTTTGTCTCCCTCTAAACCCGTAATCATCAATCTCTCTCTCTCTCTAAAATCCTAACCACCTATATCTCTCTCTCTAAACTCCTACCCCCCCCCCTCTCTCTGTAAACCCATGGCTCCAATGTATATCTTTTTCTAAACCCCTCACCTCACATTTCCATGTCTCCCTCTCTCCCTCTCTCTAAACCTCTAACCCCCAATCTTATTATTTGTTTCTCTCTAAACCCCTAACCCTTAATCTATATCTATTTCTGTCTAAACACCTAACAATCAATCTCTCTCTCTCTCTCTCTCTCTCTCTCTCTCTCTCTCTCTATCTCTCTAAACACCAAACCTGTAATCTCTCTCTCTCTCTCTCTCTCTCTCTCTCTCTCTCTCTCTCTCTGTCTTTGTCTAAACTGGTAACCCCCAATCTCTGTGTTTCTATTTCCAACCCTTAATCTCTCTCTCTCTCTAAACCCCCAACCCTCAATTTATCTATCTCTCTAAACACCAAACATGCAATCTCTCTCTCTCTCTCTCTCTCTTACCACTATTTCTATCAACACATAACCACTAATCACTCTATCCAAATACCTAACCCCCAATGTCTCTCTCCGCAAATTCCTAATCTTTAATCTCTCTCTCTACATATCTCTCTCCCTCACTCTCTCTAGGTAAATCCCCAAATGCCAATCTTTGTCTTTCTATTTCTCTCTCTTTCTCTATCTATATATCTCTCCAAACCCCTAAACCCCAATCTCTCTCTCTCTCTCTCTCTCTCTCTCTCTCTCTCTCTCTCTCTCTAAACACCTAACCAAAATTATCTTTATCCCTTTAAAACCATAACCCTTAACTCTCTCTATCTCTATCTCTCTAAACACCTAACCCTCAATCTCTATCTCTCTTTTTCTCTCTCTAAACCCCTAACCCGTTATCTCTCTCTTTCACTTTATCACTCTCTCTAGACCCATAATCCCCAATTTCACTCTCTCTCTTTCTTCATCTATATACATGTCTATCTATTTATCCATTTAAACACATAACCCCCAATATCTCTCTCTCTCTCTCTATCTATCTCTCTATCTTACCCCTAACCCAAAAAACACAATCTATCCCTCTCTAAACCCCTAACCTTTAATATATAATCTCTCTCACTCTCTCTAAACCCTTAACCTCCAATCTCTCTCTCTCTCTAAACCCCTAACCCATAATGTCTCTCTCTCTATCTATCTAAGCCCCTAAGCCATAACATCTCTCTCTATATATATGTATATCTAAACCCCTAACCCATAATCTCTCTCTCAAAAATCCTAACATGTAATCTCTCTCTAAACCCCTAACGTGTAATCTCTCTCCGTCTCTCTCTCTTAATATAAATCTAATCCCCTAACCCATAATCTCTATCGCTCTCAAAACTCCTAACCCATAGTCTATTTCTCTCTCTCTAAACCTCTAACCCCTAATCTCTCTCTCTCTCTCTAAACCCCTATCCCCCAATATCTCTCTTTCTAATCCCCTAATCATCAATCTCTCTCTATCTGTCTTTAAACACCTAACAAAAAATATATATATATCTCTCTCAAGAATTATAAACCCCTAACCACTAATCTCTCTCTCTCTCTCTCTCTCGCTCGCTCTAAACCCTTAAACCTACTTGCTTTCTTTCTATTTAGATCTTTACATAAACACCTAATGTGTAATCTCTCTCTTTCTAAATCATTAAGATGCAATCTCTCCCTCTCTATCTAAAACCCCATTCGCTAATCTCTCCCTTTCTCAAAATACTTAACCCCCAATCTATCTATCTACAAAAAAAACTAACCCCCATTCTCTCTCTAAACACCTAACTCCAATATCTTTCTCTCTCTCAACCCATAACCCCTAATCTAGGTCTCTCTCTAAACTTTGAACCCAAAATCCTCCCCTCTGCCTCTCTCTAAAACCCTTACCCTCCAATCTCTCTCTCTCTCTCTCTCTCTCTCTCTCTCTCTCTCTCTCTCTCTCTATCTAAACCCCTAACCCATAATGTCTCTCTCTCTATGTATCTAAGCCCCTAACCCATAACCTCTCTCTCTCTCTCTATATATATGTATATCTAAACCCCTAACCCATAATCTCTCTCTCAAAAATCCTAACATGTAATCTCTCTCTAAACCCCTAACTTGTAATCTCTCTTCGTCTCTCTCTCTTAATATATATCTAAGCCCCTACCCATAATCTCTATCACTTTCAAAACTCCTAACCCATAATATCTATCACTCTCAAAACCCTAACCCATAATCTTTCTCTCCCTAAAGCTCTAACCCATAGTCTATTTCTCTCTCTCTAAACCTCTAACCCCTCAGTCTCTCTCTCTCTCTAAACCCCTGTCCCCCAATATCTCTCTCTCTAATCCTCTAATCATCAATCTCTCTCTATCTATCTTTAAACACCTAACAAAAAATCTCTCTCTCTCTCTCTCTCTCTCAAGAATTATAAACCCCTAACCACTAATCTTTCTCTCTCTCTCTAAACCCTTAAACCTACTCGCTTTATTTCTATTTATATCTTGACATAAACACCTAATGTGTAATCTCTCTCGTTATAAATCATTAAGATGCAATCTCTCCCTCTCTATCTAAAACCCCGTTCGCTAATCTCTCCCTTTCTCAAAATACTTAACCCCCAATCTATCTATCTATAAAAAACACTAACCCCCATTCTCTCTCTAAACGCCTAATCCCAATATATTTCTCTCTCTCTTAACCCATAACCCCTAATCTATGTCTCTCTCTAAAATACTATTCTATGTCTCTCTCTAAACCTTGAACCCAAAATCTCTCCCCTTTGGCTCTCTCTAAAACCCTTACCCCCAATCTCTCTCTCTAAGCCGCTACTCCCCAATCTCTCTCCCTCCTATCTCACAAAACCCATTGTTGCCGCCTTTCAGACACCTGGGTTACATGGTACAAATATTCAAGCCACTTGGTGTGTCCTTGGGGGAAAGTCTCGAGTCAAGGCTGCCACCTTGTTCTTGACTCCTCCGTTCAGGCTAACTCCTAATGAAGCCAAGGGGGGCAGACCCTATTAAATTACTATGACTAATTACTTAGTGTGATGTTGTTATATTGATTAAGTTGTTTAGGAGTTTTTGAAATTAACCAGTGGAAACAAAAGATAAAAAGATGCAATATTTAAAGCAGATAAGCACAGTAATGACACTCAATATATATATATAATCAAAAGAAACAAATCACCAGTGCCTTAAATGGAGTCAACAGAGAAAATAATGTGCTTGCATGCGCTTGAAATAATGTTTTACAAATGTCTCTTGGTAGATTTTAAATTAATGTGGAATGTGAATGAATTAAAATAGGTGAAAAGGGGACTCCAGATATACCCAAGGGGTACTTGGAGTATGTCCAAAAGTGAACTTTCACGACTACCTGCAAGGTGTTTGTGAGATGGAATGGAGTCTCAAAGACTATTGTTCATAATGCACCCATCAGGGTGTGATAGAGATCGACGCCTCGAGGTCACTTTCCAGTTGTTCCCACTCCTTTGGGTATTTTTCCACTGCTTACAGTTTGTTCAAGGCGTTGGATTTTCGCTTGATGGTTTTTCAATTTGGGAGGTGAAGACTAATTAATCTAGTCACTCAAGTGCTTTTGATGCATCTTGACTAATCGAATGAACCACAGGCAAGTACAGAGCATACACACTGGAGTCTTTGTTTTTTTTAGTAAATTTTAAAAGAGGTGTTCTTATTAAAAAGAAAACCCTCCAGGAACCTCTTTTATTCCAACTGGACCTCAATCGGGGAATCAAGGAGAGGTTGATTTTATTATGAGTATTAAAGCAATTAATGATAGCAGATGAAGCATAAAGAAATAAGCAAACCACAATTTTCTAATTAGACTACCACAACCCTTTCTTCACCTTTCGGTTCAAAAGGAGGCTCATGGGGTAAGCATTAAAATGATTATAAGTCAAAGTATACTACCCCTGCATATTAGAACTACACTAGATTGAAAAAACATGAAAAAGGTGAAAATGACATGGACGCGAATCCCCCCAGGGGGGATGGTGAATAGGATTGAAAGAGCCTATTCGAAAAGATTTTTCTTTTTATTAGAAAAAATAACAATATCAAAAAACTAAAATTAATCCACTTGGTCCTTATATGGAATGAGACCAAAGGTTTACAAATTGCAAAAATTTGAAATTTTGGGAAGAAATATTAGTTAGAAAGCAAAACAAGTAAACAAACATGAAAAGAAATTATACCTCACTTAGGTGGAAATGGGCCATCATGCCCTAGCTCATGGGAGAACCTCTCTCTTGGTTGGGAAGCAATGGCTTGATGAGATGGAGATGGAGGAGAGGGAGAGTGGGTGGTCTGAGAGGCAAAGGTCTCAAAGCATCCACAGGAAACATAACAATAGCCAAGTGAGGATTGTTTTGAGAGTGACCCCCCACCCTCATTTCATAGTTTTTCAAAGGGGTTTTAGGGTTTTAAGCCCTTGGTCAAGGATTTAGCCCTTTTTTTGGGCCTTTAGCCCCTTTCACCCTAACTTTAGCCCATTTTAGGGTTTTAGCCCCTTTTCGAGGGATTTAGCTCCTAGGGGGATATTTTGGGTTCTTTTTTGGGGTTTTTAGCCCCTTTCTTCATCCTTGGGATATTTTGGAGGCGTGGGGGTCAAATGGAAGGTCTTATGGAGTGAAATGATTATTTGTGAGATGGTGTCCTTGGGTGGTGTAGGCCATTGAGAGGTATCTGGGGGATTTTTGGGTTAACAGATTGCCCCTTGATGTGTGAGGGCAAGAGATCAACGTATGGCCAATGGACATCATAGGATTTGCTGTGTAGAGGTGGTGCTTCCGGGGCTGGGGCATGGTGGATTTTGGTTTTGTATTAATCTGGTTCCCATCAATGGGTGAGATACAATAAATGTGTGACATGTATATGGACGAGGCAGGCATTCACATGCTCGTGACAATGTCAAAAGAATCATTTGATCTATTCTATAAAATACAAGAGCTGATCATATACAACTGATGTTACAATGTTGGTTGCCTCTCATGTGAGGCTGAATACATAACTGATCTGGTACATTAGACCCATGGCATTCTCATGGAATGCTACATCTTCATGACTGACGGTCTGCTGGATTTGGTACATAGCTGTGTGGATTCACTGATTGAGAGTCAGAGTCTCTGTGGTACAAGTATGCTACATCAATCATAAAGCTATATCGAAGCATAGCTTGGGCTTCATATGACTGTCTCCAACACAACCCAGAAATCACAAGGGACATAACCTGTTTAGGTCCCTTGAGTGGACTCACCAATGTGCTAGAGTCGGGTGACATCCGGGGTCTTCGACCAAGTATTGTGTGGAACAAACCCTATATGAATCTCAACGGTGCGATGATGGAGTTGAAGTCGATCACATGAGAAACAACCACCTCAAGAGGCACTAAGGACTCCTCTCAAGTGGTCCAAGGAACTCATCAATGATGTAAATGAAACCAAGGTATAGGGACCTCTGGTTCTATCCTCTGGAATATGTGTGTTGGCATCGATAGAGGAAGACCTGCCCCTAGTCAAGGCAATGATGTTTGCTTAACCAGGAGCACGAGGGATAACCGAAAGGTGTGAAGTAATCTGCAGACTGACTCAATAAATTGGGGGGAAGGGGAGGGAAGGGAAAAATGGAACAAGGGCAGGGGGGAGTGGGAGACTCAACCTTCCTTTGTAAGAGTATGACGACAGGGTGGACCAGGAAGCAAATGAAACTTAACTCATGGGAATGGGATCATAGCTGTAATATCAGGAATGTCGCTGCATATGGGAAATACTTGGAGGTGGAGGACACTTTTGATACTAATGGGATCTAAGGAAGATGCATTGCAGAGTACTCTGAACAAAGGTGACCCAATGTGGGGATGCTACCAAACTATTTTTTGTGGGGTGTTGTCTAGGGACACCATTATGGTACAATCTCATGGATTTTTGGCGAGCCCGAGAAGGTAAATGCTTGATGGTGCTTTCAATTTTAGAGAGTCTGAAAGCATGAAGAATACTCCAGTGGGGGATCTTTTTCATTGGTAGTCTCATGTGCCCGAAAAAGGATAAAAGTATACATAGGAGAGCTCTCCCATCCTGGAGGGGATGAGAAACTTCTTTACCATTGGTAGTCCAATCGGGTCGGAAAAGGTTAAACCTACACTAACTGGACGGTCATTCAAATACTTTTAAGAGCATGAACGAAACCAAGTTTTCTCGGTGATATTTTCTTGTTGAGACGACTGGAAAATAGCTTAACAGCAACTGGTGGTGGAATTTTTCATAAAGTGAAACCCCTCTGCCCGAGAAAGCACAGAAGTATGTAGAGGGGAACGGTCTCAGCTTGAGTGTGACAAGGAGGTCCTTTTCATGAGATGGTCTACATGGTCTGCAAAAGGAGGTAAACAAGATGATGTAGACAACCTTTCCTATAATTTAGTGAGCGTGAAAGGAAGCAGTTATGCTCGATGATCTATTCATTGTTTTAAGGAGTTAGAAAAGAGCTTAAATGAAACTCCAACATGGTCAACCGACTGCGGTGGCACGAGTGGTGCCCCATGTCAGGACAGTGGACAGAGGTCCAAAGGTCATCTATGCAGTATGGATGGAGCAGAAGGCTCTCAAACATACCAATACATGCGTGGGATAGATCGCGACAGAGGCTTGCGAGATGGTGTGGCAGAGGCATGCAAACCAAGGTGGCTCTCAGACAGAGGTCAGGAGAGTGTGTGTGTGTTGCGGTGAACAGACTTGACTACATACGATGTGAGTTCAAGTCCGAGGGAATTTATATGCCAAATGCATGTAAGAAAAAGAAATTGTTTTGTGGACAGTGGTCCAGAGGTCCGCGTAAGATGCAGTGAACGGAAAAGATGACTATATGCTAAAAATACAAAATAAAAGCTAAAATTACAGTCCTTAATGAGCGGCGGCCCGAGGACACTTCTATGTCAAATACATGGAAGAAAAACAAATGGCTTTGTGGATGATGGTTCAGATGTCCGCATAAGGTGTGGTGAAGAAGACAATTATAAATACAAAAATAAAAGTATGCTACAATCCTTAACGGGCGGCAACCAACAACTTGTATGAGTAGCAGTCGGGAAGTGTGATACGAGTACTGGTCCGTAGAAACTCGCATCATCATGTCATGGCTCGTGAATCGAGGTGAATTGTGGGAAATGGTCCTGAAATTGATTTATTAAAACATGAGACAATGGTCTCATTAAGAGATTTGATCCCAGAGGTGTGAGAGGTGTCTCGAACAAGTTCTGGGTGACTTTGGATTAGCAGCTAATGGTGTTGCCTTGACTTGTGCTAAAAAACATTGAAAAACAAGAAAAGAAAATAAGTGACTCATTGGTGATGTTAAGCGTAAAATCTCTTGAGGTAGATCCTATTGCAGGGGTTCTCCAAGAGTTGTCCATCAGAGTCAATGAAGAGGTGTGCCCCCTTGCCAAGACGAAGGTCATTGGCAAGGCGGGGTGATGGAATCTGGTCTTTTATGGGAAGAACTGATTCCATACTATGGTTTAAATGGAATGGGGTAAAACTGAAGGTGGCCTTATAGATCTCTCCATCATCATGTAAGTGGTGCTAGGATAGATCAGGTGGATCTTCAGCCGACGAGACGGAAGGGCAATTGATGCTAGAGATCATGTAAATGGTATTGGTTGTGGTTTTGGTGGCCTTTCCCCCAGTCTTTGTTGGAGGAAGAGGGGCATGCCTGGAGACGGTAGGAGTCTTTGATGGAGTTGGATGTAGGGTAGGTGGTTCAAGGTACCACATAGGATCTCCTAGTGTGAAATCCTATAAAATGCGGGCTACCAAGGAAAAATTAATCATGAACCCAAATGGTGGGAAAGGAAAAGGAAAAGGAAAAGGAAAAGGATCATGTTGAGTGGGAATGAACCCCAATGTTTCCCTGGTAACTGAGGTTGAGGTTACAACTGAGGTTGCAGCTGTGGCTGGGGAAACAATGGAAGAGACAAGTCTGATGGACAATCGATGATGGTGGAGACAAGAGAGTCTATAGAACTGGACATGGTGTCTGAAGAAGGAGGTGGGGGGTGAAATTCTTCGATCAAGGTGATTTCAGACTCAAGGGAATGGTGATGGAGGTCAGTGAGAGCCATTCAAAATTTGGGCAGGTCTTGGCAATGGTGGGAGTAATGTCCATATAGGCCGCAAAGGGTGCAAGCATGGTTTGTCCTCAATGCCTTGTTCCTGACTACTGGCGCGGTTGGGAGTTCAACCACATGGATTTTTTCGTTCATATCCATGGCATATAGATGCACACAGATCACTAGATATTCAGGGAAATTCTGAGTTGGATGGCCCTGTTGCTCGCAAACGACACAAGGTGGGACTTGTCATGGTTTTGCAATGGCTTTGGTGTTCTTTCCCATAGCCCTTTTAGGTTGGGGTGGTGCAGGTGCAGGTGCGGTAGTTGGCTTATGCGAACCAGGTGGGGGGTGAGACTCAACCACAATAGGTTGCACCAAAGTTAACACAACCTGGGGCATTACTGGTTGAGCTGGTGGATCTAGATACCACACCAGGATCCCCAACATAAAGTTGGGTAGGCTTAAAGTGGCCATGACCGACTTGCTCATGACACCAGCTGGGGGAAAGAGGAAGGCAATTGTATGGACCGGAGATGAGCCCACATAACTCCTAGCTGGTTGCATGTGGGGGTGAGGTTGTGGTTGCAGATGCACGTAATGCTACTGCTGCGGGTGATGTTGCAGCTGATGTTGGCATTGCGGCTATGGACGATGTTGTGGTTGTGGTTGGGGCTGCAGCTGCAGTTGATTTTTGGGTGCAGCGGTGCTTGTTGAGACCATTGTTATGGAGAGAAATTCATATGTCTTGGGGTACCACAATAGACAGCTTGACTCCAGAAATCAATCCTTTCCAATATGCAATAGAAATTAAATATCTAACACTAAGAGATCAGACCTCGTACCTTATTTCGAATGGTTGAAGTAGATCCCCATTGAGCTTTCCAAATTCAGCTTGAATTGATAGATTACTTCCTCAACAACAAGTAAACAATACAAGCATACTATATATATTGGTGTTAGATCTATTCTAGCATATATAATCAACAATGTATTAACATTTGAAAACATCCATGGATAAAATATTCATTCAAACACACATTATTGCATAGTAAAATATATTTCTATTAATATAAAATCAAAGATTACAATGGATACAACCTCTGTCAGCACGTCTACGAATCAGAGAAACTGAATCCCTCACTAGGGCCTCCACCACCTCAATCCTCCATCTCTCGATAGCAAGCTCACAAGCAAAAGGAAAGCTTGGGAAGAACACAAAAGTGCTCCAAGGGACAAAGGGATGCAAACTCAAGAATAAGTTCCAGCAACAATCGACTATAGTTTCTTTTCTCTCAATTCTCTCATATGCCTTCAATGTACCATAGATTTCCTTGTATATCTTTTCAAAGGGGTAATGAAAGGTCGAATCCGAGTGATCTCAAGGCATAGGCAAGGCCAGGAGTCAAATGAGTTGGATCTATGTCAAGGAAGACTCCAAAAGTATTTGGATTATGTACACATCCTGATGTACATGGTTTTAGGGGTCAAACCCACGTATACACATGATTAGGTGTTTAAAATTCACATGTATCATTTTTCACATGTTTTTAGGGATGGTCAAGGAAACATCAAAGGAAAAAAAATGGTCCAAGGGGTCTAAGGAGTCTACAGAGGGACAGAGGAAGGCCATACAAGTGAGATACACCTGGAGTGGTAAAATCAACTATAACAGATGCCCCCTAATGTGTGAGGTCAGAGGGGTCATACGATGGCCGAAATACATTATAAGTCCATCCTAGAAGTGGAGTGATGAAGAATCCCAAATAGAAGACCAGCCACCCAATCAGCATAATAGAATGATACAACTATCCACATACTAAAAATACATATAGCAGTCCCTGATACATAAGAGTACAATGGCCATGAATAGGCATGATACAAGATATCACATAAGTGGTCATCGCCATGTACAATATACATAGATTAGAATCTCCATGATGAAGATATACAAAGGACCATGATCTCCATAATGGCTGGAAATGTCTGACATATACTAGGATCAAGTCACGAGAGCTGAAATCTCATGAACACTCGAATGATCAAGGAGGTAGCATATAAGAGATGCCATAAATCTGGAAGGTCTTCTACACAAACCGCTATGAGTACATGTCCTACTATGTGAATAGAGGTGTCGAGGTTGAACATAGTAGTCCATCGTCTGATTACCGGTCATTGATGTATACTGTTAATAGACATGATATCACCCACCGATAATGAAAATGGGAATCAAGGTACTAGAGTGAAAACTAACAAGTGTGAATAAATGTGTTGAGGTTGAACACTTGAGAGGATCCATCGATCAGGGGACATTGATGTATTCCCAAAGACTGTCGATGGTGAGAGAACCTGCCACTGATGACTGCAAGCCTCAAGGCACTCAAAATGACTCTAGATTCCAATCCTAGAATAAATGATCTGAGGTCTATGGGATTAAATCCGCTGGAAGGAGGGCATTAAGGCATCCCTCGTCATCCAACATGAGGTACTCAGCAAAGCTGTATGATGTGGAAGGACTCGATCATAAGGTGCACGAACCAGTAACTGTACCGGGAATGGCCGACATGCAAAGTCAAGATAACTGAGGAACGACCGACTCAGGTTTCAAATTCCTTCGAAGAAGAGCATAACGACAAATGGTGACTGAATAAAGGCAGCATAGACTCGATATACAAACTAGGACATCTCTACGACACAGGAGGCATCGACAGAGGCTCCATGGGGACTGGAAGCTTAACCAATCGGTGGATATAAACTCAAATAAATGAGTACAGCTCCTAAATTCAAACTATAAACCCAACCAATGGATGTGATATACAATGCTTTGTTCGAAGGCGACACGACTCGACAGCTACCAAAGATAACATCTTTCCTTGTCTGGATTTTTGGTTTTTTTTTGGGGGGCATTTTTCAAATATTTAAAAATCTTGAAAAAGAATAAAACTGCTTTATAGTTACATACTAGGAGGAGATTAGTGTCATAGGGGCAAACAAACTAGTTCCAACTAGTGGAACATACCTATGCTCAATGCAAGGACACATGTGTAGGATATCGACACTCGGGGGAAATCCCCTCCTAGTAAAAAGGGAATCAAGCTACAAAGGATATATAAAATGGCTCTGCATGGCTAGAGATGAGACAAGCTCAGGCTATATGGCTGAAGCTCAATGTCAGGGAAGCCAACATAAAGCTCAATAAGGCAGTCAAAGCTCATGATAATGCAATTACAACTTGACATAAGGGACTCCTGAGGGAAATATGCTAGCAAAATATCAAGAGGAGTATAGGGCTCTTGTGAAATGTCATGGCAGTACTATACAACAGACTCCCACACCCTAAAGTTCAAAACGTCAACATGGGCACCAAAATGGAGATAAGGCGCTACCTAGGGTACCCATGTAAGGTCAAGCTCTACCACTCATACCATGCCACTTCTAAAACAATAAAAAGGTTTCGTGACATAATAGAGTGGGTTTGTACCTAAGGCTATGATGAAACTATCATAAGGTCATGCAAAATGCAAACGGTGATGAAACCTAACCTATATGCCAGTTTAGACATGATACCTAAGATCGGCACAAATGGGTCAATCCAACGGCTAAAACGACACTAAAAAAGGTCTCCTACATCATGAATTAGGTCAAAAATGGTCCAAAATGATTAGAAATTGTTGAAACTATAGGAAAGGGGGTAAAAATTTTCAAAAATTTGAAAATTTTCTATAAATAGTAAAATATTCAAAATATTATAAAACATTTGAAAGTTTTACCCAATTGAGCTCATATTTTCAACAGTGAATTCAAGGAGATCCAGCTGGCAGAATCCACTATCATTTCTTCTAGGTACTTACCCATGCTCTTCTCTTCCATTTTGATGCAATTTTTATCAAATTCCATGGTCATTTGAGGTTTCTAGGACAAACTAAAAAGGGCGCTATGGCCCACATGAAAATCAAGGGTTTTTCTGCGTATAGGGCTAGATATACGTGGAAAATTCCCTCATAGTCGCGTACATATGCAGCTATTTGGAAAACAGTCACGTATGCTGCCGCGCATGAGGTTTTTTAAGTAATCTAATGGGAAAACTTGCAATTTTTTGTGCAGGATGGTCCTAGAATGGAGAGAACGTGAACATGGTGATGTAGAGGGGGAAATAAGGGCCGATATAATGGCTCAACAATCTCTACGTGTATGTGGACTCTATAAGTTTTGGTGTCTTGGTGGCTTGAGGGCCAAACCAAGACTATTGCAGATGTTGGTGGATTACTGGGATCCAGACTCTGAGTCCTTCCAAATATATGGGATATCCCTCACTATAGAGGTGGAGGACATATGCTTCATTACTGGACTTTCCCAACGAGGGGAAGTGGTGAACCTTCGTTCTCGTGGTGGGCCTGGAGGTGTCCTGACTATCGATGAGTACATTGCTGTGTACTACTATCCAGACACAGAGAAGGTGGGGAGTCAAGTCCCAACCAACTCTATACAGGTGCTGGGTCTAAAGGCCATTCTATTGACATTGGACAGGATAGCAGGCTTGGCATCACTCCACTAGGCCTCGCGGCCTCTGATGTTCTATGCAGTGGAGTGCATGAGACCTATGGTCTATGACTAGAGCACTACACTACTAAGAAACATGAAACATCAGCTCAGTGAGTGTAAGCCAGGCAGAGTGCAAAAATTAAGGTTTAGCAGCATATTGAGCACATTTTTCTTCAAGCGTGTTCCAGGATTGAGCCCCAGAGTTGACATTCCTCTTCACGGGGTTCGAGATCCGGCCCAACGGTGTTGGGCAGATGTAATGCATAGAGTAGGGGGAGGTAGGGTGTCCAACCCCTATCGAGCTGATTTCTTTCTGTGGTGGTGATGACATATAGTTTCCATCGATGACTACCCCTATGCAGGGATTGATTTCCGGGGGGACCCGGACATGCCGCTACCACCAGGATCGGCATATGGCGATATAGGTAACGAATCTCAACCCTTTCTTTAAATTTTTGAGTTATTTAATTTTTTTGTGTTTTCTAATTATATGGAATCAAAAGACATTTTTGTGTGATAATACATAGTGACATATACCATTTTTATGCAAATGTGGGACCACAGTGGCCAGAAGGCTTCCCTTGTCACAGACAGAGGGGAAGAGGAGATGATATCATGGGTGTGGATGTGGAGCAGACGCTCCAGAGCATTCATACCAATTTTGTGAGGTTGACACATAGGGTTCCCATGGCACAAGTCAAGGACTTGCCTGAGGCTATGCAGTGCCAGGTGGTGGGTGTACGATGGCTAGCTAGAGCCATAGTGACCTTCCATGCTCACAACCTCCCTCCTCCTCCATAGGCTTAGATGCCTAAGATTTTATACATTTTGTACTACCGTGTATTATATCTTGGTGGCTCGAGAGCCACATTTTTGTATCATGACACTATGTATTACCACATTTTGGATTTTATATAAATTTTTTATGGTGATCGGTTTATTTATTTACATGTGTAAAAAGTTGTGTCTATGATGAATTTATTGTGTATGAAACAAATTCCAATCTAACACGTAGTTAGCATATGAGTCAGCAACTTGATTATTAATTATTGGAATATGTATGTATGTTATATTGTCAAATTGTTGTTCTAATAATCTCACACGTAAGAATATTCTTAATAACATCAGATCTCTAACATGGTACAAACCATTAAGCTGTGACACTACTAACTATGAATCAATACGTACCTCAAGAGAGAGAAAGCCATGTGAAATGGCATCCCATAGAAGCTCAATAATGACACTATATTCAGCAATATTGTTTGAAGATGGCCACAAACATACACCTCCTGAAGACAGTACCTGACCCATAGGAGTATAAATCACCCAAGCAGTAGAGGCTAAGTGTTGAGTGTGACGGCTCGCACCATCCATGAATCTTATGTAGATGAAAGATTCCATTGAAATCTACCAAAAGAAACAAAAACTAATCACAAACCCGATCTCTATAATAAAAATACCTAACTATGCAAAACTGTACAATAATATACAATAACCATCCTTGGCTGAAAATAATGCATAGTACTTCTTGAGATAGAGCCCATTTCTAGGCTTCGCCAACGCCATTCCCTCATAATCCACTAACTCATAAGTGCCCTTCTCTAACACATGTTTGACTATGTAAGGACCACACCACAAGGGGTTAAACTTTCCTACCCCCAAGGGTTCTTTCAGTTGATCCCACAAAAGGACCAAGTCTCCCTCACTAAACCTCCTTGGATAGATAGACTTATCATATTGGACCTTTAAGCGACGTTTATTTACTTCTAGAGCCACCAAGGCATCTCGATGTTGCTCATCAAGTTGCACAAGGTGGACCAAACGCTCCTCCAATGGTGAAGTGTCTGGTAAGAGTTCTACAGCTAGCTTCAAAGAAGGAATCTTGCATTCAAAAAAAAATATCGACTCCACTCCATGTACAAGTTGATATGGAGAAAAACCCATGGCAGTCTTAAGAGCAGTTCTATATGCACACAAAGCAGGATATAACATGATGTGCCAATTATTCTTGCTCTGTGTGATGGTTCGTTGGAGAATGGATTTGAGTGATTTATTCACTACTTCTACCTATCCATTTACTTGAGGGTAATAAGAGGAGGAATGCTCTTGCTTGTACCCTAAATTTGATGCCAACTCTTCCATCATATGATTTTGAAAGTGTGAGCCATGGTCAGTGACAAGCTCTTTCAAAATTTTGAACCAAGTAATAACCTGGTTGAATACGACGTGTGTGGCTATCTCACCGTCGGATTTAACTGTAGGCATATCCTCAACCCATTTCGTGAAGTAATCAACAGCCACTATGATATGATGATGCCCCACAGCTAAAGCTGGGTTGCAATCCATAAAATCAAGCCCTCACTTAGTGAAGGGACTGGCGGTGATGATCGGATGTGGCAGGGTAGGTTTCGAGTGCATATTATGTGAAAACACTTGTCAAGGGTGGCACCTCTTGACTGCATCTACACAATCTTTAAAGATCGACGGCCAAAACTAACCCGCTCTTAAGATTTTTTGGGCTATAGAAAGCCCAGATAAATGACCACCGCATGCCCCTCCATGGCAATCATTCAGCACTACCTCAACCTCTTCATGAGTTAAACAATGTCGTAAAATGGAATCTAGCGCACAGTGGTACAAGGTGTTATTCACTATGAGGTAATTCTTAGACACGTGACGTAATCATCATTGTTCATCCCATGAGAGGTGAGTAGGGACCTTCAATGTTTGTAAATATATAATGATATCCCCATACCATGGGTATAAAGTTAAGATTAAGAAGACGTGTTCATTGACAAACGTATCTTCACAAACCAACTCCTCAACCTCGCTTAGAAAATCCAATATAAGCTCTGCAAAAATTAAAGACTTCTTTGATTTTGCTGAAACAAATTCGAGATCAAATTCTTGTAGGACGACAATCCATTTATTATATTTTCCCCCAATCATCCTTCGAGTGAGGACGAATTGAAATGAATTGACATGGGCTACAACCAAGGTCTAGCGAAGGAGAATATAATGTCTCAACCGTTGAACCGCATGTACGGTAGCTAAAGCAAGCTTCTCAACATGAGAATAACGAATCTCTACATCAATAAGGTTCCGGCTCAGATAGTATATGACATTCTCTTGGAGCTCCTCATCCTCTTGAACCAAAACCATACCAATCATCTCCATGGATGTGGCCACATAAAGTAGAAAATCACGGCTATAGTCTGGGAGACTTATCAGCAGGGCCGATGCTAGGGCTCTCTTGAGCGCATCAAAGGACTCCTCGGCTTGCTCATCCCAACAAAAGGTGGTGTCCTTCAATAGACGCATGAAGCCTCTAGTCAAATTGGAAAAATTAACAACAAATCTCCGTAAGAAGTTTTCCATGCCTTGCAAACATTGAAGATGACGAATATTCTTCGGGGGAGACAACTGAAGTATTGCCTCAACCTTCAAAGGGTCGACTCTTATACCCTCTTTAGAAACGATGAATCCTAACAAGTTACCTGACTTCACACAAAAGATGCACTTATGAGGATTTAACCTAACCAAATAATGGTGACATATTTCAAATACCAATCTCAAGTGATAGGAATGACACATTCTCATACGAGAATGAGCAGCAAGGTCATCCAAACATACTTCGATAATTGACTTGAGATCATGGAAGATCAAGGTCATTTCCCACTGAAAAGTAGCTCCAGCGTTCTTAAGGAAAAAAGTCATTTTTCGATATGAAAACATTCCCCAAGGACAAATAAATGCAGTCTTATGTTGGTCCTCAGGTTTAATTTGTATTTGATTATATCCAGAAAATCCGTCCATAAAGGAAAAAACCTCGCTACCCACACACTCATCCAAAATCTGATCAATAAATGGTGTGGGGAAATTGTCCTTAGGATAGGCACGATTCAAATCACGGAAATCAGTACATATGTGGATCACTCCCTACTTCTTCTCCATCGGAACGGGGTTTGAAACCCACTCCATCAAGGGAACGGGATAGATAAAACTGGCTTTCAACGATTTCGCTATCTCTGCCATTAGAGGAAATTTGGGGTCTAAAATGGGCCTTATAAGAAAACGTGCCAAAATAAGTTTTTGTGAGTTGGAATTCAAGAACCAATAGAATTTCAATAAAATAAGTCAACCATAATGGTTGAATTGACATATTTGTCATTAAAAAAAACTACTTTTTTTGTTTGTATTTTCGACATATCTCATTGTGTTTTTACTCAAACTTCGATCGGGAGAGCTTGTTGGATGCGGAATTTGATTTTGCATCCAACGAGTACCCACACTACATACTTTTGATGGACCCCACTACCCCAAAAACAAGAAATACCTGAAAAAATGTGATGATGACATCATCATCACGTTTTTTCAAGTATTTCTTGTTTTTGGGGTAGCGGGGTCTGTCAAAAGTATGCAGTGTGGGTACTCGTTGGATGAAGAATTAAATTCCACATCCAACGAGCTCTCCTAATTGAAATTTGAGTAAAAACACAGGGAGATATGTCAAAAATACGAACACAAAAAGTAGTTTTTTTCTTTCTTCCTCCAAAATTAATTAATATTATTTTATTATTTTAACTATTATTTTATTATTTTCCTTAGGAGGCCCATTTTAGACCCCAAAATTCCTCTAATGCTTAATCGCGGGTGCTTTCCTAGGATTCACCACATGCAAGCGTTGTCGAACAGGCTTAGTGTTGGGATAATTCTTAATCTTGCGTTCGACAATACGAGGGTCGATACCTGGCATTTCGTCGTAAGACCAAGCAAATATATCATGGAATTCTTTAAACAGCTCAGTGTATTCATGAATCTCAGCATGGGAACATTCTTCCCCAATATAGACATTTTCTATCCTACCAGGATCGTGAGAGATATTGATAGGAATCGTTGAAGATATGTTTGCCATGTTTCCATTAGCCATCTGACCAGGAGAGCTTAATGGAACCATAGGACTACCAATTCTCTCACTAAGAACCGCCCTAAAGTCCTCATGCTCCAAGCAGTCAAGCTCGGGAAGAAAGTAAGATCTATGATGGAGTTCCTCCCATGGTGGCTCAACTCTCAACATGGCCTCAATAATCGCTTCATATGAAGGGAAAATAGTATCAAGGTAGTCATGCACATGAGAAGACTGCACTGGCCATGCTAGCAGCACATAAGGGTCCTCCTCTTGTATCCATGAAGAGGAAGGATTGGGCTCTGCAACACACTCTAGATTAGCTTGATAAGCTATCATAGTTGCAGGCAATGGCACGTTCGTCACGATGGGCTCACTCAGAGTACTCGGTATAGGAAGAATCCAAGGATATTCCATATGACTCGTGCGAAAAGACACCGATCTCATAGATGTTGAAGCCTCACTGGAACTAGACCCTATCATAAGGATTGGTGCAGGACAACTAAATCTTCCCATGAGGGATGGATACATTCCTACACCCACACTCCCAGTTGCTGGTTGAGAGTGTTCAATGATCGAGATCGAAGCTCCCAAAGATGCGGTGACAGATGGATTCTTGAATGACGTTTGATCAATTGTGACTATCTTTGCGTTAAATGGAAATCATACAACATGAAATAGGGAAGAATCAATGGCTTGCATACTGTACATCCAATTCCTACCCAACAAGATATTGTAGTCAAGGGGTGCATCTACCACCTCGACCTCTATCGCAACGGTCTTCCCTCCGAAACGGACCTTAAGGGAAGGAAGGATGCCATGCGGTCTAAATGATCTCCCATCAAGCACAGTTAACATGGTAACTGATTTAGACAGCTCAGGGGAAACTAAACCCTTCCAACATGATAAAGACATCACATAAGTGGCAACACCTTCGTCAATCACAGTGAACTTGACGGTCATATTAAGACATTCTACGTGAATCAAAAGAGACACA
The DNA here is from genome assembly GCA_001517045.1 of Pseudotsuga menziesii. Classification (NCBI taxonomy): domain Eukaryota; kingdom Viridiplantae; phylum Streptophyta; class Pinopsida; order Pinales; family Pinaceae; genus Pseudotsuga; species Pseudotsuga menziesii. The sequence goes on from LPNX010244106.1 coordinate 361,280, forward strand.
TAGTAAGGCAAGTGAGGTTGAAGTCCTGCAGTTTCAAATTTAATCATGGAGGAAGAATCATCGTCATTAACACCAAGGGAAGAAAGCAAAGCCTTCCTTTGTGAAGGACAACTCTGAAGCACTTCCAATGCAGACATCGCACAAGGAGTGTGACCCAAATCCTTGAAAACTGAATAGTTCTGGGCAGCTCAGGCATTAGGATTGTGCCCCGAATGCTTAAGGACTCCCTTAGGAATGCAAGGTGCAGCTTCAGGTTTATCCATAGGTTTCTCAATATGCAAAGGAGACCCTGAGTGGATCAGGTTCCTTTCCTGGGCTAGGTTGTGATGAACCATAGTCCTTCGCACGGGTCACAACTTTCGCAGCATGTACCATGTTAATGCAACCACGACCACTACCCTTCGGTGGATCTTGATCACCACCAGACTGATCATGGGTCCTCGAGTTCATATTTTGATTGTGAGGTAAAGGGTTAGTTAGCACAGCTGGGCCCTACGCCAATAATATTGAGGCTTCATCGATATGAGGGTACAAGTAAGTGAGGTGATCATCCTTACACAACTTGCAAGGGAATTTAACCTTATGTTTAGCTCGCTTGTCCCCCCTAGCATTATGAGTGTTCTTGTCATTACAATTATCATTCTCATTCCTATTCCCACCCTTACGATCATTCTTACCCTTCTTTTTATTTCGTCTGGGCTGCTGGTTACCCTTCTGGTCTGACGATTACACCGAAAGTACACTCGCCGTTTGGGCGGGTTGAGACGAAACCATGGCTTGTCCCAAAGAAAATTGGTTGATTGACAATTAACTAGCTTGTTTTGCAACCAAATCTGTAGGTTTAGCACTTGGACAACCAACAATGCCATCAGCATGTGGTCCAGGTTTAACTTTGGGGTCGAAACTAGAATACGAAGCGTTGGGAATGATCTCGTATAACAAACTGGACTGAGCATAAATCAAGTCAAGTTCCTGTGCCCTAAAAATTGCTTGTTCCTCATTCTGCACTCTGAATGTAGAAACATTCTTCGCTATATATGGAAATAACGACTTAAGGAACCATTCGAGGAGGAATTCCAGTGTTATAAAGGCTTTAATTAACCTCTTCCATCTACGCCACTCTTGGATATGATTCGAGATATGTGTGGCCTTATCCTTCCGAAACATTGACAAGAGTTTAGTACCAACATCATAACGCACTGGTATCTAGAAGTGGTTAAGAAAAGTCATCGCTAGGTCATCGAACTAAGCGAATGCCCCCCTAGGTAGCTCTATATACCATTTTGAGACAGGCCCTGTAAGGGTGCATTGAAACAGCTATAAATGGATAGATTCTTGGTGTAAGGAATTTGAAGAGCACCATAGGTGAAAGGTAGTAACATGTTCACTCAGAACCTCTCCTGGTTTGCCCTCGAACTTGGGTATGTCTGAGGGAAGCTTAGTAGGGACAACCAGCCAAGTCAAGTCATGAGCTATAGGATTGTTCGTCAATCTTGACAAGTCAAGAAGATTCAATGTCGTGAGGAAAGGGAGCCTAGGATGATGAGGTCGATGAACCGCTCCCTGATATTTCTGATTTACATAGGTCTGATTACCACCATGGCCTTGGACATAGCGCCCTCCTCCTGTTTGACCCATATAGGGTGGCATGGAAGCACCATAGTGTGGTGTACCTTGACTATTTGGAGCTACAAAGCCATAATTTGGAGAGTAAGTAGGTTGTTGATACCTACCCTCATAAGGTGAAGAACCCTGTAATAGGGTCCCATAATAGGCTCCATAATTCATCGCATGCGATGTCCCATGAGACACTCCATAAGTAGGAACATACGCTCCAGAAGTAGGAATATACATTCCGAAAGTAGGAATGTGACCTCTAGAAGGATGAACATGACCTCCCGAAACAACGAGTGGTGCACGTAGATGAGAAACAATCGGTCTAGTAGCCGTAGTACGAATATAACTCGTAGCAACATTCCGGCCCGAAGGACCACATGAATGAGGTGGAGGGTGAACATTCGAAGAACTAGGGACAGAGGATGAAGGGATCTATGTAATTAAGTACGTACTATTCCCTATAGTCATTCGTCTTGGATCTGGTATCCTAATAGGATCACTAACCCTAGACCTAGGAGGAATATGTGATGTAACTTCCACCACCGGGATGGAAGGTGCAATGTGACTAGTGCTCCCAAACCTCTTCGCATGGTAAGGAATGAGAGTGCCCCCAGGCATAGTGTGAGGCTCGAACTCAGATTCAACATGAAATGCCAAATCATGTGGGGGAAAACTAGACATACCATAACTACCATAACTAGTGCTCACGGGTTCAAAATGAGTCTCATCATCCTCTAGAATTCCATACCAGCGATGGATTAATGGGGAATCGACCCTAGAGTAAGTAGGTCTATCATGAAAGGTTCCTATCTCAGAAATCACAGGACCTAACTTAGTCAAGTTGGGTGAAGGATCATAGTTAGGAGTAAACTCCCCATCTTCCACATGAATGGGAGAAGGTGGTTCAGGAATACCTTCTATATGGTCTCCCATGGTGTGTGAATCAATGTGCATAGTATGCCTAGACTGTCTATTTCTCTCTACCAAATTAGGAGGAGATGTAGAAGGCAATAGTCCTACTAAACGACGAGAACAACGAGGAGCCACACCCAAATCCACAATGACTCAAAAATATAAAATACTCTCTATCTACACAAGCCCTAGGCAAGCTATAGTGCACAGAGCAATCACCAATAAAATCTAAAGCCAAATACAAGCAATCAAGGGTAGGATAAATGATCTCCCAAATGAAGCAGGTATGTCTCGCCTAGGAGAGGCTTGAGACTCCCATACACAACAAGAAGAGGTATGTGACCAATTATTGTGGCCCTCAACTTCAACGCGTAAAGCGACTGTGCTGTCCGACCCCAACCTGGCAGGGACACCTGCAGAATAACCCCTGTAAAGTACCCCCTTGATATCCTTGGTAAGGCCACTAAGGTCACCTCAATATAATCAATGCTCAGGAATATAGTCGTAGGTGGGATTGACCGTATGGTTAGGGTAGCAAAGCCCGAAACTCTCGAAAGAGCCCCCAAATACGAATACAATCCTGGAAATATCTCCAGTGCTACTCAATTATGACTAGGGGTCATCCCAATCAATAACCGCTCACACTGCCTCGTGCTTAACTCCCTTTTGAGAGGAGGATCCTGAGAAACAATGGTTATAGCAAACATTTCACACACTCACCTAGACAGACACATACATGTTGTTGTTTAGTGGTCTTGGAGAATTTACTCACAATGAACTATTCCAAGACCCTAAAACCTAATCTTGTTGGTGAACCCTATCAAATAAAATAGTGTAGTTCATTTTAATTAAGCGTTGATTTTAATTGTCTTTATTACTCAAAAGAGGGATATGGCCATGCAACTAATGGTGTTATGAAACAACATGAAGTAAAATGCACACCTAACAATCAATGCAAATGCATTGTGTCCATGAAAACAGGGTATGCTACTACGTGAAATGCACAATTTTCTTCAAATGATAAATGCAAGCTTTCCTATATGAAATCCTGACTAATACTCCAAAGCAAATCTAGTGCAAGTACTATGCAAAATGCAAAATGCAATGCATGATGATAAGAAAATATTTTTGGATTATTTGAAATAAAATGAGATAGAAAAAGTAAAAGAATGATTCTACAACCCCCAGACTCTGCAAGCACACTCAAGTAGCACTCAAGCAAAGCACTAAGGTAAAATAAGTCTAATGCACTAATCCCAAAAAAAAAATCGAAAATGCCATGACAAGAACATTCTTAAAAAGAAATTTACCCTAAAAAAACATCTCTGGTCAGAAACAGAGGTGTATACAGACTTTGGCAGCATCAAAGGAGACTCAGCAATAATCACAACTCACCCACTAACCATTTAACTTCCACTAAAAGGCCAAACTAAGGGAATATGTGATTGTTCGTAGTAAAACCTCGTGTATACGCAACTATGAGTTCAAAACTCGCGTACAGGAAGAAAGGTGCATACAAATCAAGGCAAACAGACACACTGAGACAAACTTCACACCAATCAGACACTACCATGCAAACATGCCCCCAGACCCGACACAGAAACAAGAGAGAAAGAGCAATTCAAAGTCATTGAATGCTGATAGAAAACCCCCAAAGGACAACTACTAGGAACTCCCCAGTGGAGTCACCAATTCTATTACGAAGAGAAATTCCTATGGCTTGGGGTACCACAATAGACAACTTGACTCCAGAAATCAATCCTTTCCAATATGCAATAGAAATTAAATATCTAAAACTGAGAGATCAGACCTCGTACCTTATTTTGGACGGTTGAAGTAGATCCTCGTTGAGCTTTCCAACTTCATCTTGAATTGATAGATTACTTCCTCAACAACAAGTAAACAATACAAGCATACTATATATATTGGTTTTAGATCTATTTTAGCATATATAATCAACAATGTATAAACATTTGAAACCATCCATGGATAAAATATTCATTCAAACACACATTATTGGATAGGAAAAGATATTTCTATTAATATAAAATCAGAGATTATAATGGATACAACCTCTGTCGGCACGTCTACGAATTGGAGAAACTGAATCCCCCACTTGGGCCTTCACCACCTCAATCCTCCATCTCTTGATAGCAAGCTCACAAGAAAAAGGCAAGCTTGGGAAGAACACAAAAGTGCTCCAAGGGACAAATGGATGCAGACTCAAGCATAAGTTCCGCCAACAATGGACTATAGTTTCTTTGCTCTCAATTCTCTCATATGCCTTCAACGTACCATAGAGTTCCTTATATAGCTTTTCAAAGGGGTAATGAAAGGTCGAATCTGAGCTATCTCAAGGCATAGGGAAGGCCAGGAGTCAAATGAGTCAGATCCATGTCAAGGAAGACTCCAAAAGTATTTGGATTATGCACACATCCCGATGTATGCAGTTTTAGGGGTCAAACCCACGTATACACGTGATTAGGGGTTTAAAAGTTGAGTATATCATTTTTCACATGTTTTTAGGATGGTCAAGGAAACATCAAAGGATGAAAAATGGTCCAAGGGGTCTAAGGAGTCTGCAGAGGGACAGGGGAAGGCCATACAAGTGTGATTCACCTGGAGTGGTAAAATCAGCTATAACAACCATGCACAAGTCTACAGTTTGCTTTTGTGTCGGTGGTGGTGACACCAATGGGACATGAGTCGTCATGGTGGGATCGGTAAATAACCCAGGGCCCACATTCAATAGTGGGGAGGTTGGTTTGTTTTCAACCATAGTGTTTTTTACAGGGATGATGTTAGCATGTGCGGTCACCCCTTCTGGCTCAATGGTGGTGATGGTAGAGATAACGTTGGCAGGAATTGTTAACCCTTGAAAATCGTGGTAGGTGAGCTGGTCAATCGTCATAATCTTCCCTCCATGGGGGAACATCATGAGGCAGAATATAGTTGATGTGACGGCTCACATGGCGTACATGTAACTCCTCCCAAGGAGGGGTTTGTAGTCCAGTTGAGCGTTGATGACTTCGATGTCGATCAGGACTGTCTTCCCAGCTAACGTGATGGGGACATGGGAGAGAATTCCTTGGGATTTAGTGGAGTTTCCATCATAAGCCCACAAAGTCGTGGAGTATGGTTTTAGAATTGGTGATCCAAGCTTCTACCAAACCAAGGTAGACATGACACATGTGGATTCCCCATCATCCACTATGCATCGGTGCACAACCAAGTTCTAGATGGATACCGATATTTGGAAGGAAATAGTGGAGGGCATGCATGGCTCTCCGTTATCTATGTCAAACATGATTAACTTGGAGTTGGAGGGGTCTACTGCCCTTAGAGCGGCTAGTAAGGATTTCCGCTATGTTGGGCATGTTTTAAGTACCTCAAGAGTGGACATGGCAGTTGACGTTTGGGCCAAATCATCCATAATGATCTAGCTGACTGCAGCTCTACCTGTGGCATTATTGGCGATTCTACGTATGGGGGGGCATGGGAATGGGGGTAACTAGAGAGGTAGGTTGGTTGTCTTAGACATGGATGCTGCTGATGAGTCAGAAGGTTCGGTGGTGGTACCGTACTGATTTCATCTAGTCTGTAAGTTGACCTCTTCAGTGGTCATGACTAGAAGGTGGTGAACACCTATTTCATCCATGGGCGGTGCCCCCGGAGCATTGGGATTGGCCTGGGGAAGGGGAGTGATTACCACCAATCCTTGGACTGGTAGTGGGTTTTGAAGCACCATGGGAGGAGGTACTTGTGGTGCCTGGTTGGGTTGGGCTTGATTGGGAGCATTGGAAGCCTGTTGGGCCTCATTTTGAATGGCCTGCTTAGCATGAGCCATGAGGGGACACTCAAATGTGTAATGCCCATAAACGTCACAAAGTGTACAAGGTTGGTTTGTGCGCAATGGAGCATTGCATATTGGTGCATTCTACCATGGGGGGTTTTGGGATGGTCGGTTAGCCGTGACATTATTGGGAGGGTTCAGTTGCTGACCGAATCCCTGCGATTGGTTATTGCCTTGGTTACGGGGCTGGTTGTTTCTAGCTTTCCCTTGTTGATTATTGGGGGTAGGCTGGTTGGGATGGTTTTGTTGTGTGAACACTTGTCCCAACAGAGCGGGTGGAGCGGGGTTAGGGGCTTGAACTTGTTGCACTGGTGGTGCATAGTATATTTGTGGGGGTGGTGGTGCCACAAATGTGGGCATTTTCCCCACATACTATTGTGTTGGCCAACACATGGCCTGAGCCTGTTGTGGTGGCATAGGTTGTGCATAAGAGGTTGTTGCTCAGGACTGGGACATCATTCTAGCATAGTCTGAAGCTTGGTTTTGGTAAGCAACATTAGCAGTGTTGCTTGGTTGCGGTGCAATGGCCGATGGTGTTGGTCGAGGCTGTGGTTGTTGGGAGACTGACCCTATGATGTCGTCTGCTGCGTGGGATGCCCCCGGTGCATCGCAGTAAGAGGTAATTGGATGGGGAGCATCTGGAATGACAGTGTACAAGTATCCAGACTTGGTATAAATGAGATCAAATTGTTGGGCCTTCAGTATGGCCTCTTCTTCAGATTGGGGATGTTTAGATGTGACGTCCTTTGCGATGGGTGGGAGCAAAGTCTTAAGGAACCAATCCAAGAAGATCCTATTATCTAGTTGGATCTTGCATAAGCTACGGCATCGCTGCCACTCATGGATATTGTCAGTTATGTGAGTGGCAGTGCTTTGGCAATAGGATAACAGGATCTCCACCCCCTCATCATATCTAACAGGGAGTTGGAAATACTGTAGGAACATGAAGGCTAGGGATTTGAAGTCAGGGTACTTGGCTTATGGCAGCTCAATGTACCATTTGGCTGCAACACCTATAAGGGTGCGTTAGAATAACCTCAACCTGATGGATTCGTCTACAATGCTATTGGATGAGCACCATAGATGGAATGTCATTATATGATTTTGGGGACATTCATTGGCTTTTCCTTCAAACTTTGGGATGTCTGATGGAAACTTAGTTGGCATGGGTGGCCAAAAATCTTGGTGGCAAATGGGATCATTCGTTAATCTAGCCAGGTCAGGCAAGTTCAGACAAGCCATGAAGGGGAGATTTGACCCCAAGTTGATGTGGGATGGGGCTGCAATGGGGGTGGGGTTTACAGGTGGATAATGCATCTGCATGGATGGGGGTTCTTGTGGTGGCACCATGGCAGATGGGCCAATGCCCCCAAGTGTTGTGGTTGGGATGGTATGGGTAGTGGGGGAATTTCCCCCATGTGTGATCCAGGAGGATCCAAGAAGGCAAATTTTCAAAATCCTCCAATCTCAGCAAAACTAGCACCAGATCAAAGGGCTCATCGAGACGATTCCAATGGTGTTCATTTCACCTCAAACAAAATCCATATGAGAAATTTATCGCATTCTATTGTATTGATGAAACAGGCAAATTTGGCAAAATAGAGGTGCCATGTGGCACCACTGATAGGGTAGCACGTGGAATTCGTACTGTACAAACATGATGACATGGCACCACTGACATGGTGACACATGGCACTCATACGGTACAGAGAAGATGACATGGCAGGTGTACGGACCAACCAAAAGATGACACGTGGCATCACTCAGAGGATGACACATGGCATCCGTACAGTACGGACCAATCATAAGGTGACACATGGCAGTACAGATCCGAGCTGGCATACTACTGACTGGGTGTATGGATGGTGATGTGGCAGTATGGGCAGTGACTTGGCAGTTGACTGGACACCGACTGGAGATGAGGTGGACCAATCCTAGGCCGCCATGTGGCAGCACGGGATTGACCAATATGTCTAATGAAAAAGTTATGGCCTCCGCGGGGTTTGACCCCATGACCTCTGCAATGAAGGTTGAGCGACTTCACCACTTGGGCTACATGGATTCTTGGTATGAGTGGTAAGATTCTTTTATTTAAACATGAAGAAGTGTATGTTGGTGCAAAAGGGGCCAGGGCAAGCCCCGACCCATGGTTTTCAATGTGAAAAATCCCATGGGAGTTTGTTACAACTCCAACCCACAACCCACGTGATATTTCAACTCACGGATAGGGTGCAACCCATGTGATATTTCAACTCACAGATAGGGTGACATGGTTATATGTTTTATAAAGAATCTTCAAACAGATAAAATGCCACCTAATGTATGTTGGAGCGCCACCACATATGGGATAACAAACTTTGGGTTAAGGTTAAAAGTGGGTTTGTATGGTTTCTATTATAATATGGTTGTAACCATATTAAAAACCAACCAAAAGGGCATGCCATTTTAAAAGGTATTTTAAATATGTTTGTTTATTATTTATTAAAAAGCCCAACCACATGAAAACCAACTTGGAGAAGTTGTAACCAAGGCCAAGATAGGCTAATTAGTTGCAACCAAAGAAATCCATGAGAGTCATGTGAAGAAGGGCAAGCCAACCTATATAAACCCATTCATTTTCCATTTCCCACTCATGCTTTGGAGTGGAGACTTTGTAGCTAAAGGATAGAAGGGAGATTGTGTAGCTCTGCAAGAGGAAGGTACGAGTGTTTATACTCATTTTACATCGTCTTTAGGCTTTGGAGTTGCTGGAAGCAGTCTTGTTGTGTTTTTGGGCAGCGGTTCTCTTCCTGACCATTGTCTCCAAGGTATCATTGTATCATTGCCATGTATTTTGCCTTATGCTGAGATTATAGATCAGCCCTCCTATTGAGAAGCAGGCCCGGAGACGTAGTCCATCCTGGACAAACTCCGTTATCAACTTGTTGTCTTTATGTGCATATTGTCTATGCTGTTTGGTTCTCTTCTTATGGATTTGTGAGCTTCATTCATGCTCTTTATGCAATTCATGTTAACATCATAGAGTTGGAAAGATCTTGTTTTCGGATCATGTGGTATCAGAGTAGGACTATTTGACGTTGGATTGTGAGTGTGGATGCTCACGAGGGCTAAACTGCAAGCTGGTGAGGGTACATTAGAGCCTTACAATTTCGAGATCGGACATGCACACCGAAGGAGGAAGATGGATGCTAATGATGCCCGCACCGAGATGGAGGCAAAATTTCACAAGGTCTTCCACATAATGGCCAACAAGGTAGACAAGTTGTTTGCAGACTATAAAGAATGCATGGAAAAAGAAAGAAAAGGCATTGAAGTAAAGAAGGAAGACAAAGAAGTGAAGGACGAAGGCAACGCTTTAGTTAACCACAGAGGAGGTGGCAAAGAGCCTCCTAAGCCTCCCTCTTCACCTTCAGCTTCAAGCACAAGTTCAAGTGCTTCTTCCTCATCTGATTCTTAGCATTCCAAGGTTCCTCACAAAGAGCCTCAAAAGAAGCCCTTATTGAAGCTCGATGTGAAGCTTGATTTTCCCATGTTCAATGGGGAAGCGAATGTAGAGAAGTTGAACAATTGGATAAGGCAAATTGAGGTCTATTGCTGAGTCTAGTAGATCAAAGAAGAAGATGTGAAGATTCAGTTGGCTTCACTTCGGCTGACAAGCACCACACTTGTATGGTGGGAAAGCAAGCTTCAGCAAGGTAGCAAACAAATGGGTAATCTTCTCTCATCGTGGTCTGCTTTCATTTCTTCTTTACGTAAGCAATTTTATGCATTGGGTTATGTTCAAAAGGATATGATGGATTGGAAAAGTTTTATACAAGGCAAGGGTTAGAGTGTTCATAATCTTATTGAAGAATTTAGAAAGAAAGATTTAGAGTTGAATATTTCTTTAGATTCTCCTGACACTCTTTTGAAGTACATTGGTGCTCTTCATCATTATCTACGCCATACTTTGTTGTTGTTGAATCCTACTAATGTGGATGAAGCAAGTGTTCAAGCTACTCATCTTGAGAGCAGGGGTAAGCATTTGCAAGAAGACCATCTAAAGAAACCTTTTAAGCCCAACAACAACCACAAGTCCAAAAATAAGGACAAGAGCAAGAAAACAACTACTGCCAAGAAGGAAGGAGGAAAGCTCCATTGCAAACACTGCGACACTGATGGGAATGATGAAGAAATTTGTTGGAAGTTGCATCCTGAACAGAGGCCAAAGCATTATGGAGGCAAAAAGAACAAAAATACCATTGCAACAGTGTAATGAGATTTGGGTTCCGAATCAGGTGACGAAACTAGGATTACAACCATGGGAATGCGAGGTAACAAAACTCCTCGTACTGTTTCAAGTTCTACTCATGTTTCTAAAGAAAATGATAAAAGAAGAAGTAAGTTGTTTCACATCAGAGTTGTGTCTAAGCATACAAAGATTGAAACATTATTTGATCCAGGTTCTCAAGTAAATTTGATCTCAGAATCAGTTGTTAAGAAATCGGGCATATAGACTAAACCTCACCCCAAGCCTTATCCTCTTGGATGGGTATGTGATAATGCTAAGCTACAGGTGACTAAGCAATGCAGGTTAAGGTTTGCTATTGCTTCAAAGTTGATCGATGAGGTGGACTTAGATGTTGTTCCTCTTGACATCTGCAGTATCGTATTGGAAAGCCCATACTTGTATGATCAAAAAGAAGTATTCTTCCATCATGAGAACAAGTACCATCTCACCAAAATGGGGTGGAGTACATTGTGAGAGCTCACAGTATGAAGGATAACACCACTCTTGTTAGTGCAGGATAGATGAAGTGGCTCATCAACACTAATAAGAGATACATGCTCATGGTTGTGAGAGAAAAAGATGTTGAGGCATCCGATGCTTTCAAAGGTTGTGATCCTTCTCATAAAAAGGCTATGATTGATATTGTGGCTAACTATGATGAAATATTTCAGGAACCTATAGGTTTGCCTCCCAAAAGGGAGATTCAACATGAGATTCATCTCCAATAGGATGCTCCTAATGTGGGCATGCACAGGTTGTCCGCAGTTGAAATGGCAGAGATTAAGAAGCAGGTTCAAGACTTGTTGGACCAAGGAGTGATCAAACCCAGCTCCTCTCCATGTGGTTCACCGATTGTGTTGGTGATGAAGAAAGATGGCACATGGAGGATGTGCGTTGACTATCGGGCTCTCAATAAGATCATGATCAAGAATTGATACCTGCTTCCTCGCATAGATGACTTGCTTGACCAGTTGAAATATGCTGTGTTCTTTACCAAGCTGGATTTGCGTAGTGGCTACCACCAGATCAGAATTGTAGAAAGTGATGTGTGGAAGACGGCCTTCAAGACCAAGAAAGGTCTATTTGAGTGGTTGGTGATGCCCTTTGGGCTTTGCAACACACCTGCAACCTTCATGCGGGTAGTGAATGATGTTTTCCAGCCATTTTTAGATGATTTTGTCATTATTTATCTAGATGATATCTTGGTCTTTAGCAAAACTTGGGAAGCACATGTGGGGCATGTAAAGCAAGTATTAGATACTTTGAAAAAGGAGAAATTGTATGTAAAGTTTTCAAAGTGTGAATTTGGAAAAACTTCATTAGTTTACTTGGGTCATATTGTAGGAGGTGGAAATTTAGAAATTGATCCTTCAAAAGTTGATGTAATTGTCAATTGGCCTAAGCCTACTAACACTACTGAAGTGAGAAGCTTTTTAGGAGCTGTTCAATATTGGAGGAGGTTCATTCAGAACTTCTCATACATAGCATCTCCTTTGCATGCCTTAACAAGTGTGAAGAAATCCTTCCAGTGGGAAGGTAAGCAACAGAAAGCCTTCGACACATTGAAGGGAAATATCAGCACCGCCCCAGTCCTAGCCTTGCCCAATTTGCAGCAGCCATTTGAGATAGAGACAGATGCTAGTGGATATGCCATGGGGGCAGTATTGATGCAGCACCGCAAGCCTATTTGCTACCATTCAGAGACTTCTACTCAAGCAGTGATCAACTACCCCACCTATGACAAAGAGTTGTATGCTTTGGTTCAGAGTGTCAAGAAGTGGAAACACTACTTGGTGGGTAAGGAGATGATCATCCATACCGATCATTAGCCCTTGCAGTATCTCCAGTCCCAGAATAAGCTCCAGCAAGTTCGTCATTTCAGGTCGATGGGATTTCTTCAACAATTCCATCTAGTGATCAAGTACAAGAAGGGTACTAGTAACAAAGTGGCAGATATGCTTTCTAGACCTCCTATTGTTGCATCTATTGTTTTGAAAAATGATTCTTTATCCCATGAAAGTTATATTGAGCAGTATGCTACTGATGATGATTTCAAGGATATTTATGAGAAGCTAACCAATGGCACACAGGTGGAAGACTACTATTTATAGGGAAAGTTGCTCTATCATTTGGGCAAGCTATGTGTTCCTATTAGTGAAAGAGTCCATGTAATACGAGAAGCTCATACTTCTCTTGTATCAGGGCATTTTGGGGTAGGTAAGACTTTGGCTCATTTGCAAAGACTTTTGTATTGGCCTCCCATGAAAGACATTGTAACAAAATATGTAAAGGGGTGTGTGATGTGCTCTACTTGTAAGCCCACTAATAGAAAATTGGGGCTGTACTCACCACTTCCTGTTCCTTCCCATCCTTGGGAAAGCATTTCCATGGATTTTGTGGGGGGTTTGCCTATGTCTAGGAGGGGTCATGACTACTTGTATGTGGTGATGGATAGGTTTAGTAAGATGTGTATTCTTATGCCATGTAAAAACAAGGCCACTGCAGAAGCAGGTTGGTTCTCTTTTCTTTCAGCATGTATGGGTTCACTTTGGACTCCCTACGTCCATTATCTCGGATCGGGACTCCCGATTCCTGGGAGAGTTTTGGACAAAGTTATGGTGTATGATGGACACCAAGCTGAAGAGGAGCACTACTTTCCATCCACAGACCGACAGAAAAACAGAGGTAGTCAACATGACAGTTGTCCATTTGCTTCGAGGCTACTGCAACAAGCATCCTAAGTTATGGGATGAACAGATCCAGTATGTGCAGCATACCTACAACAGGGCTATGCATTCTTCCACTCAGAGCTCGCCATTTGAGACATGCTTTGAGTACTTTCCAAAGACTCCATTGGACTTGACTTATGGGAGAGAGGTTGGTTCAAGCACTTCCAAGGATGAAGACAAAGCCCGCAGGTTCATTCAGAGAGTTCAACAGGTACATCAAGTAGTGCAAGAGCAGTTGGAGAAAGTCAAGCCCAGTACAAGGCTCGCCATGACAAGCATAGAGTTGATCATCAGTTTTAGGTGGGAAATCAAGTGTGGCTTCACATCAGCAAGGAGAGGATGAACGAAGAAGGCAAGAAGCTCAAGCCCATCAGATATGGTCCCTTCACCATCTTGGAGAAGATTGGGACGAATGCCTTTCGCTTAGAGCTACCGCCATACATGCAGATATACTTAGTGGTGAATGTGGAGAACTTGAAACTCTATTAGCCTCCCATTATCATGGATGAAAGGGATAATGTCTCATTTCCATCAGTTGATGAATTTGCTCCTAAGTACATGGATGAGCTAAAGGAAGATTTCATCTTGGACAAAAGGACAAGGACTTGTTGCAGAGGTGATGTTGATTATCTTCGAGTGGGAATCAAAGGCTCTCATCTAAGAAAAGCTAAGTGGATAGAGAAGGAGAGAGTGAGGGAGCAATTCCCTCACCTATCTATTGATTAGTACAGGCTTTTGCAGGCCAAAGGATTCTCAGTGGGGAGGAATGATCCAGGAGGATCCAAGAAGGCAAATTTTTAAAGTCCTCCAATCTTAGCAAAACTAGCACCAGATCAAAGGGCTCATCGAGATGATTCCAACGACGTTAGCTTCACCTCAAATGGACTCCGTATGAGAAAGTTATCACATTCTGTTGTATTGATGAAACATGCAAATTTGGCAAAATGGAGGTGCCACGTGGCACCACTTATAGGGTGACACGTGGAATCCATACTGTACAAACATGATGACATGGCACCATTGACAAGGTGACACATGGCACTCATACAGTATGGACAAGATGACATGGTAGGTGTATGAGCCAACCAAAAGATGACACATAGCATCACTCAAAGGATGACACGTGGCATCTGTACAGTACGGACCAATCATAAGGTGACACATGGTAGTATGAAACAGAGCTGTCATACTATTGACTGGGCATACGGATGGTGATGTGGTAGTACGGGCAGTGACTTGGCGGTTGACTAGACACTGACTGGACATGAGGTGGACCAATCCCAGGCCACCACGTGGTAGCATGGGATTGGCCAATATGTCTAATGAAAAAGTTATGGCCTCCACGGGGTTCGACCCCGTGACCTCTGCAATGAAGGTTGAGCGACTTCACCACTCAGGCTACATGGATTCTTGGTATGAGTGGTAAGATTCTTTTATTTAAATATGAAGAAGTGTATGTTGGCACAAAAGGGGCCGGGGCAAGCCTCGATCCATGGTTTTCAATGCGACAAATCCCACGAGATTTTGTTACAACTCCAACCCACAAGCCACGTGATATTTCAACTCGTGGATAGGGTGAAACCCACATGATATTTCAACTCGTGGATAGGGTGACATGGTTATATGTTTTATAAAGAATCTTCAAATAGATAAAATTACACCTAATGTATGTTGGAGTGCCACCACATATGGCATAACAAACTTTGGGTTAAGGTTAAAAGTGGGTTTGTATGGTTTCTATTATAATATGGTTGTAACCATATTAAAAACCAACCAAAAGGGCATGCCATTTTAAAAGGTATTTTAAATATGTTTGTTTATTATTTATTAAAAATCCCAACCACATGAAAACCAACTTGGAGAAGTTGTAACCAAGGCCAAGATAGGAAAATTAGTTGCAACCAAAGGAATCCATGAGAGTCATGTGAAGAAGGGCAAGCCAACCTATATAAACCCATTCATTTTCCATTTCCCACTCATGCTTTGGAGTGGAGACTTTGTAGCTAAAGGAGAGAAGGGAGATTGCGTAGCTCTGCAGGAGGAAGGTACAAGTGTTTATACTCATTTTACACTGTCTTCAGGCTTCAGAGTTGCTGGAAGCAGTCTTGTTGTGTTTTTTGGGCTGTGGTTCTCTTCCTGACCATTGTCGCCAAGGTATCATTGTATCATTGCCATGTATTTTTCCTTATGTTGAGATTATAGATCAGCCCTCCTATTGAGAAGCAGGCTCGGAGACGTAGTCCATCCTAGACGAACTCCTTTATCAACTTGTTGTCTTTATGTGTGTATTGTCTATGCCGTTTGGTTCTCTTATGGATTTGTGAGCTTCATTCATGCTCTTTATGCAATTCATGTTAACGTCATAGAGTAGCAAAGATCTTGTTTTCAAATCAATGTGTGACGATAAGGGCCATGTAGGTGGACGGTGCACTGCCCCCCTGTGTGGCTGGAGGGGTAGTGTGTGTGGAGGGGCCATTGCCCCCATGTGTTAGCACTGGGCCAGCTTGGCTAGTCACTATGGGTGGTGGAAATTAGCTAATGATAGTCTACATGACTATGTTTGGACCACTTTCCAAGTTGTGGGTGATAGGTTGTGATGTGGACATGGGTGACAGGTTAGGCCGAAAAATGGATATGAGTTTGCACTAGCCGTGCGGCTTGATGGTGCAGTGTGGAGGTCTGGTTCAGAATGATATGGGTTTCAATTAGAACTAGAGGCTGTGTGGCCATCTGACAGTGTGGGAGATCGCTGAGAGCAGCTTCAATGGTGCCAATCAAGTGTTCCAAATGGTGGTGGTTTACCTCTTAGGCATGAGGAAGATCGTGGAGGATCAATTGTGTTCACTTTTGTGTATGAAACTGGTGGGTATGAGATTTAAACCCTAGTTTCAATGGCTTCCTATTGGTTGAAGGTGGTCTCTCAACCACCAAGACTACCAGAAGACAGCGCTTGGCTTGTTCCTCATGGGTGCTTCTACTCAATCGCTAGGGGTCATTACTCGTTTCGCTTGGCAATTCCTCTCAACGACCAGCTACTTTGGGGTTCCTATGGTAGTCCTCATAATGAGTTTTTGGACAAAGCCCAAGGACTTCCCATAGTTGAAGCAGTCAAGGACTTATGTCCTCAAAGACTGTAGAATTGATTGAACTTAGTGTAAATTTGGTAAATTTTAAGGCTTACTCAGCGTCATGAACTGAGTTGGGTTAATTATTTGGTATGGTGTGTTGGTTTGCTTGTTTTTTCTGGCATTTGGTTGTTTGCAATATGGTTTATGAATTCATTATAGAGTTCATATCATGGTTTTGTATGCAAACATAAACAAAAATTTGTAAGCAAGTATAGTGATTAACCCTGGATTGTTGGCCTAACTAAATGTCTACCTCTCAGTGATATTGTTGTTCAACCAAGAGAAGGTGCTGGGCTCTCAACACAATGGGACTAAGCCCGTCCGTAGATCCTCAGGTCACCTCCCAGGTGCTAGGTTGGTCAATAGGGAGGACACTTAGCACCGTGAGAAACCCTCATTCTGTACCCCCTCTACCTTCCAGGTCACCTAGTTTTAGTGGTTTGGGAAAAATACCATGGAGTTCCTAGATCTATATGAGCTTACCCTTTGTCGTATCCCATAATACCCTGGAGGGTGATGACTAGGTAGAGGAGGAAGGGGTCAGCAAGATGGTTATTTTTAAATTACTTTTAGTTAGACTAGTTCATTTTATTAAACCTTAATGATTGATTTAGCATATACACATTGTTCATAGATTGATTTGCAGAAACTAAAAACTGGAATTGAAAAAGACCTGCAATGGTGGACAGAGGCGACTGGGCTGCACTAACAGTCCTATGAAACTAAAAATTAATGTCAATTAAAATTAAATACAACTTTTTTGTGACAAGCCACACATTTTTTACCAAATCCGGCGAGGGGGCCACGAGATTTTTCCAGAAATGAGTGAGGGGGTCGCACATAATGCGAAAACAACCACAATCTGAGCTTCTGGACTGAAGTCGTGCCTGTCATGCAGTAGATGGAAACAGTATATGGAAACATCATGGGATACAAAGCAATATTTGTAGCATGAGGCTTCTCATGAAAAGAAGGCATAGACTACGAAGAGACATTTGCAGCCCGTAAGAATTGAAACAGATACATGATGAGATTGATGAAGATCATAACCTTTGCTACAAGATTGAAGATGAAATTCTATACACTAGATGGATACATAGAATACTAGTAGCATAGGAAGATACTCGTCACTCCAATACATAATGTTTTAGTGGATAGACTACAGAAGATAGAGGGAGTATGATTCTTCGCTTCAGAGGGAGTGACTACAGAATATCTAAGGTTCGACATGGTACGACAGGATGGATAGATCAATGATGAAGGAAGAAGACTGGTGATACTCCTGTTATGTGTCAATGCACTATTTTTCTAGGCATGGAGGTGTGGAAGAATGCAGATGGAATCTTCCTTGCACAAAGGAAGTATGCAGTAGAGATCCTGAAGAGGTTTGAGATGATGGACTGCAAGGCCATGACCACACGTATGGCATCAAACATCAAGATATTGAGTGATACTTCATGAGAGACGGTTATGCTATAATGTACCATCAGATGACTGGGTCCTTGATGTACCTAATGAACATGAGACCAGACATTCGCTTTGTTTTGAACGCCTTGAGCCACTTCTTGAAAGATCCGAGACATGTTCACTTGATTGCATATTCTGAGGTACCTAAAGGGTATAGTTGATTATGGGCTCAAGTACAATGCGAATCAAAAGATTAACCTGGAGGGTTATGTTGATTCAGATTGGGTAGGCAGTGCCATCGATAGGAAGAGCACTTCAGGGTGTTACGTCAATATGGGATCAGGTGTGATCTCTTGGTTTAACAGGAAGCAATCCTATATAGCTGAAGCAGAGTATGTCACAGCTTGTTCAGCTAGTTGTGAGGCAGTATGGCTAAGGAAGCTACTGTCTGATTTATTTGATCTCTAGTTGGATGCTACTTTTATACATTATGACAACCAGAGTTGTGTAAAGTTGTCAGAGAATCCAGTGTTCCATGAAAAGTCAAAGCATATCGAGATCAAGTACCACTATATCAGGGATATGGTGTAGAGGGGAGTAGTGAAGCTCCAGTATGTTGCAACGGAAGAAAATATAGCTGATGTATTGACAAAGCCATTGGCTAGGGTGAAGTTCAAGTACTTCAGGGAGAAGCTTAGTGTTCTCCAGATAGAGGTTTCCTCCAAGGGAAAATGCTGAGATCCATAGCCATTCTGACATGGTGAGAGGATTGGTTCCTTCCATGGTAAGATGTAAGGGCTAAGCCATTCTGTCATGGTGAGGGGATTGGTTCCTTCCATGGTCAGATGTAATAAATGAGCCATTCTGTCATCATGAGAGGATTGGTTCCTTCCATGTCAGATATGAGTGCTGAGATCCATAGCCATTTTGATGAGTAGGTCAGATATAAGGGCTGAGCCATTTTGTCATGGTGAGAGGATTGCTTCCTTTCATGCCATATATGAGTGGTGGCCATTCTGAGTAGGACAGATGTAAGGGCAATTGCCATTCTTTGAATGGAGATGCCTGGTGAGGTTCCAGGAAAACTCAGTCTAGGACTGAGTATCCATTCTGATGTGATAGAGGGATGCATTCCCACTTGATCAAATGTAAGGGCTGAACCATTTTTTCATGGCTAAAGGATTAGGTTCCTTCCATGTCAGATGTGAGTGTTGGCCATTTCGATGAGTAGGTCGGATGTAAGGGCAACTGCCATTCTCTAGGAGAATGGAGGCACCTGGTCAGTTACCAGGTAGCTCAATCGAGGAGGACTGGGGGCCATTCTGATATTACTATAGGATTGGTTCCTACAAGACCAGATATGAGTGCAAGCCCTTCCATCATTATGGTAGGACGTGTTCCTGCCTTGTTGGATGTAAGTGCAAGCCCTTTCATCATTGTGGTAGAATGTGTTCCGGCATGGGTGAATGTAAGTGCAGAAATATTTCATCATTGTGGTAGGATGTGTTATGGCCTAGGTGAGAGTCTTTCATCATTGTTGTAGGATGTGTTCCAGCCTGGGTGAATGTAAGTGCAGAAATATTTCATCATTGTTGTAGGATGTGTTCCGGCCTAGGTGAGAGTCTTTCATCATTATGGAAGGATGTGTTTCGGCCTGGATGAATGTGCAGAAATATTTCATCATTGTGGTATGATGTGTTCTGGCCTGGGTGAGAGCCTTTCATCATTGTGGTAGGATGTGTTCCATCCTGGGTGAGAGTCTTCCATCATTCTGGTAGGATGTGGTTCCAGCCTGGATGGATGTGAGTAATGTTCCTTTCTAACGAGTAGGTTAGATGTAAGTGTTGAAGCCTTTTCACAGATGATAGTGATGTCCTATCATGCTGGTGAATGAGAGTGCTACGCCTTTCTGATATGATTATAGGATTGGTTCCTACATGATCAGATGTAAGTGCTAGGTGGGACATTCTAAAGAGAAGGTCAAATATAAGTGCTTAAGAAGACCTACATGGAGGCTAGGCCTACAACCAACATGAAAAAGGGATGGCTCTGTAGAAATTCCTGTGACGAGAAGAATCATGAGATAGCACCCATGGTACTGATCCAGATCAAGTGAGGATCTAGATCCAGTGATGATGATGCAACAATGATGATCTAGATTGAGTGATGATATCCAATGATGATCCAGATTGAGTGATGATCCAGATCTAGAGATGATGCTCCAAAGATGATCCAGATTGAGTGATGATCCATATCTAGTGATGATGATCTAGATCGAGTGATGATCCAGTGATGATGATCCAGATCGAGTGATGATTCAGATCCAAATGAAGATGACTTGAAGATGAAGATGACTTGAATATGACAAAGACCTGACAATGACCCAAATGATACAAAGAACAAGACTTGTGCTAATAAATTGTGTCAAGAGAATACCTTCCTAGTTAAGAGGGAGTGTTGATGTAATTGTAACTTCAAAATGTATTCACTTGTAATTTTTATCTATTGTAACCCTATGTTCATTCCGGGATGTATTGTAATGTATTTGAGTCATGTCATACCTCGATGTTTATTCCGAGAAGTTTCTATAATGAGAAAGTCATGTCAAGTCATTGTGGGTAACCCTCCTATTGGTCAAGGGTTAAAGTCCCCACAATTATGGGGCCCTTGGGTTATTACACTATCCTAGTGAATTTGACCCTAAGTGAGTCATTGTAAGTTAGGGCAATAGTCCCCACCATTGTGTCACCCTCCTATTGGTTGAAGGAGGCAAATTCCCCACAAGTGGTGGGGCACTAGGGTTATTAGACACTCCTAGAGATGTCAGCTCTAGTAAGTAATTGTTAAGTGAGGCCGACATGTTGGAGTGGGTTCCAAGTGAATGGAAGAATATAAATAGAGAGTGAGAGCCTCTCTATTCATCATACTCATACACACACACTCACTCATTGGGGCGGATGAGTGAGAGAGGAGAAGATCTCTCAGTGTGAGAGAGAGAGAGACTGCTACTGTTGGGAGATCATCTTACTTTTTTCCGGTTTTACCTTTGGTGCTAATTCTATCTCTGAGGAAGTTGTGGGTTTTTCTCCTTTATGGTTTCCCCGAGGAAAATTCTCTTGTTTCTTCTATTGTGCTTATGTTTTATTACTGTGCATGTTATTATCTCAGTTAGAGATCCTAAGATCATACTGCTAGCTTATATGATAAAAATCTAACATAACCTACCTTTTCTCTGTCTCGCACATGTTTTACCTTCTTTCACTGGTTCCTTCATTCTCTTCTTGGATTTTTTTTACCCTATTGCGCATGCACTTTTTCTTGTTTGATTGCATGTCTAATTTATCCTTGTGCACTTTTCCTGTCTCAACAGGGACCCAACACTCACATGTGGCTTGTCCCAAGCCATTAAGCAAAAAGGGAATTCTCCGCAAAAATGGCTTACCGCAAAACTTCATGTTTTTTCCCCAAAATTTATGTTTCTGGAGCGTGCTCTGACTACATGGTAGGACCAACCTTGTTCTAGAATTCCTTCACCATCTGTTGCAATTTTTCAACTTTCACTGTGACTTCCTCTTCTGGTGCGACCAACTTCTCTACACAATCAGAACTAATATGTTCTGATGCTTTTGCCTCTAGTGATTTTGCTATTTGCTGAAGATTTTGCAGCATAGGATAAATAAGGCCTGTGAGTCATGTGGCTTTCGACTAGTGCCTCTCCACCTCAGCTTCCCTATTCCACTCTCGGTCACAAAGATCCTCGAATTCGTGCTGCAGATGTTTGATCTCTGCCATCTTTGTAACCTTCTCCTGAAAGGGAAACTTCTTCATCTCTACCTTTGCAACACTGATTACACTCATATGCATGTCACATGCTTTCCCTTATGTTCTCTACAGTCTCATCCTCTAGAAGCACTTCCCAAATTGTGGAAACAGTTTCTACTACCTTTACGCAGAGTGTTTCTTAGGGCAACCTAAATCCTCATGGAATTACTATTATGTGGTGGCTCATGATGAAACAAGGATCTCAATTACCATGGTAATTGAGGTAAACACTCAGCTCTAGTTCTCTCTGTGTGCGTAAAAGGATGCTTAATGGTGAAGCCTGGTATTTATACATGCCCAGACGCTCTGTCGTCATCATGCAATGGGAGGTCGATGTCCAATCAATCACATGGGCTGCTCGGTCGACGCGTTATTCATTAACTTGGCTGCTTGGCCAACGTGTTGTTCATTAACGCCTTCATTCTTCTCGTATCTCGTCGAATTAATGAAACTTAGTTTTCACAACCACCTCAATATTTGCTAGATATTCATACCTTAATGTCAACCAACCTATATTTTCCTCATTTTGTGGTACTTTCCACCTTTCCCAACACTTCTTGTTTTTTTCATGCGCTTGGTGCTTTTTTCTACACTTTGCAGTGGGCCTATCATAGACGTGTGATAGGAAAATTTATGTCTTTTTGCCTCTCTCTCTCTCTCTCTCTCTCTCTCTCTCTCTCTCTCTCTCTTTTATATGCAGCACGATTCTAGCCAAGGATGTTATGACTATCATGATATGGTTTCAAATGACTACCATTCACCATACCTGTGACATATGTTCCATCTAGTCTCTATAGTTTTACTTCGCCTGCATCAGTGATGTGTGAAATCTTATATGGATGTAACCAATGTGTCTTTAGCTTTCTTGGGTGTTTGAAAAACTTGCTGTTATAGAGCAACACAAGTCCTCCAAATTTGAATGGCTTAACTCAAATATGGCGATCATGCCATGCTTTCTTTTGCTGCTTCTCAACTGTCTAATGAAATCCTACGATGAAGTGTTCCTCTTCTAGATGAATGAGCTATGTTGACCTTTGTTCGACAGTATTCCAGTCGGTCATCACTGTGAGTGCAACAATCTACAGGTTTGGCACAATGTACTCCATTGGCATGAAATCTTCCTGTCCATACACCAGTCTGAATGGGGTGTGTCCTGTTAGTCACTTACAAGTTGTGTGATACTCCCATAGCACAGCTAATACTTTCTGATCCCATTCATCTCGGCACATGTTTCATACTTTGGTTAATGCATTCTCCAAAATCTTGTTGAAATCTTTGACCATTCCATTCGCCTAAGGATGATAGGGTGTTGTCTTCTTATGCTAGATATGAAAATTTGCAGTAAGCTCAGAAATTACTTTGTTAACAAAATGCATACCTTGGTCACTTAGTAGTATATTTACACAACCAAATATGGTGACTACATTTTCAAACAAAAAATTTGCCACAGTCACAGTGGTACAATCTTTAACAAGCACAGCTTCAGCCCATCTAGTCAAGTAGTCTGTCGCAGTGATAATGTAGCACACGCCAATTCTCTTTTTGGTGGAATGATTGGTCCAACAAAATCAACTTCCCATTTTTTGAATTCTTGAAGGGTTATTTGTGGCACAAGTAGCATCTTGTCGTAGCGTGAGGGTTTTCCTATTCTCTAGAAGATATCACTCTGCCGGCAGAAGATCTTAGTATCCATATGTACAGTTGGTCACCATAGTCCTATTTGCAATATCTTGCACACTATTTATTTTCCAGCATATTTCCCTCTTGCAATGCCAGCATGTGCTTCTCTCATTACCTAAGGTCATTCATACCAAAAAATACAGCAGTGCAATATGTCATCTGCGCCCAACTTGTACAGATGTCCCGCGATCAATGTATAGTCAGCAACTTTGACGACCAAATGTTTCTTTTAATTAGTTGACATTCCTTCAGGGGCATAGCATGTGCTCAAAAAGTGAATTATTGCATTAAACTCATGGTTCTGATCATCCATCATGTGGATCATAAATAATTGCACGTTAGGAAAATTATCTGCTAGGCTAGTTGGCTCTTCACCACTTTATTTCAATGACAGGTGGTATGGCTCAACATTTAGTTGAACAGGTTTAACTATGACCTCAAATTCAAATTCTTGAAACAGGAGAAGCCACCTACAGATCTCCCCCCCCCAACACTGGCTTGTTGACTAGGTATTTTAGTGCTGAATGGTCAGTGTACATCTGAAAATTCCCACCCAACAAATAGTGTCTAAAATTTTGAAGCGCATAGACCACAATGATGCCTTCTCTCTCCATCGTTGTGTAGTTCTTTTTTTTTGTTGATAGTTTTATGATGGAAAAGGAAATAGGGTGGTCTATCGCACCCTCTCCTAGTTGTGTCAAGACTATGCCGAGCGCAACAGAGGATGTGTCGACATGCACATGGAACTCCTTCTTCCAGTCGAGGAACACAAGTATTGGCATAGTGGCCATTGTGTTCTTCAATTTATCCAAGATTTCCTGGAAAACTGTTGTCCATTAAAAATTTATGTTTTTCTTAAGCAGTTTTTCCATAGGTACAGTGATCGCTGCATATCCTCTGATGAAATTTGTGTAGTAAACTGTATGTCCCAGCACTGATCTAAGTTGGGAAACTGATGTAGGCGGTGGTAAGTCAAGAATAATCACAATATTTGTTGGGTCAACCAAAATACCATCGCGACACACAATGTGACCCAACAACACACCGAATTTACCATGATCTGATAATGGAAACATCGAGAAAGCATCATGCACAGACTCTCAATGTGGTCTCTTACTAGACCAAACATAATCCAATCATCAAAGTAGAGCTCAAGACATTTATGAAATAAATCTTTAAAAGCAGAGACTACTATTCTATAAAAAATATAAGGTGCATTCTTGAGTCCAAAGGGCATTACCGTATACTGGTAGCATCCCCATTCTGTGACGAAGGTTGTTTTATGGCAATCCTCCTTCGCGATTCTGACTTGATGGTGGCCAAAGAATCCATCAATGAACAAATACATCTATTTTCCTATGACACTTTCAAGTACTTCATCTATAACTGGTGTGGGGAATGGATTGTGTAAGCATGCATCATTCAGATTCCTCAAGTCAACATAGATCCTTAATTTGCTAGTTGTTTTCTTATCCTGGATCACTATAGGGATGATCCACTCTAATTCTTTAACAGGTTCAATAATTCTAGCGTCAAGCATGTGATCCAATTCTCCTTTTACATTCTCTTTATACCTTGGATTCAACCTATAGGGTCATTTCTTATTGGATTTAGCATTTGGTCACAGGGGTATTTTAATCTCCCATAGATCTCCCACTATACCCTTCATCTCCGAAAAGTTGGTAGGGAATAGGTCCTAATATTTGTGCAGAAATTCTGTGATATTCACGACTGTATCTTCATCCCAATAATATCCTATATTGGTGAACTTTGGGTTCTTCGGCGACCCAATGTTTAGTTTTCTGATCTTCAATGGCTGAAGGAACTGGTCACTTGAAATACCAGTTCCTTGCACTATGCACATACCTTCTGAGTTTGGTATGTTTATGTTAGTCAGATCATCATTTGGGTCTCTAGCTAAATTGTAGCAAGCCATCCATTGTTGAATGGTTGCATTGCATTGGTGAGCATTGTCCTCCTCAACAGGTATTTTAGAAAATATATTTTCCTTTATCATTTGAAGCGCAGCATCAACTGTAGGTTTCTCGTCAGCAAATTCAAATGTGTTCATAAACTGCTTAGTGAGCCCTTCCCAATATTGTGTTCCTTATCGCAACTCCATAGATGCATACCATATCCTAGGTGTCATTTCCAATGTATGTATGAAATGATGGACCCATTCTTGCCCTGGTTATACTGCAAATATAGTGCAACACTGATTTAAGTGTGCAGCAGGGCTCGACAACCCTGTGTACTTATAGCTAACTGTGGTGACTTCTTCCCCAAATATGACTTCCATCAACCTTCTCCATTATGGCAATTCTTTTATAAACTGCTTGTGTTAAGCCCACCATCTGGTAGGCATAGCCTTTAGCACATGATCCAATGTTGACAAGCGTTGCGACTTGATGAAGAGTTCTTCAAAATTACTTAGGAAGGCTGCAAGGTTAGGAAAACCTTCGTAGGTGGGTAGCTCTATTAACTAATTTTCCACCTGTCACATAAATCTCGTAATCCATGTGCATCTCCTCATAGATACTTCATGTAATTGTTTTTCTAGATTTCCAAAGCCTCCCCTAAGTCAGATGTGTAGGAACTAGCACTCTTCTAGCTCAGGTTTCCATCCATTGTTGGATTGATGTAATCTTATTACATGGCAGTGACATTGTAGATCTAGTCAAGGTAGTCATCATGTCCCTCATTGTAGACAAGCTCAACGTATATTTGTCCTTCCAAAGGATCAATGGGAGATAGTACCCTCATCTCATTATCCTCAAATGAGAGTATCCTTTTCTTGAAGTTGATAATGGTTTTATTTTCTATGGCCCAATCTATTCCCAGCAGCATGGGATATGGGTTCATCTCATCAACAATGTTAATGACTTCAAAATCTAAAAATGTGCACAACCCTTCGATGTCAATAGGGACATGACTCAACTTACCAATTGAAAGGACCTTCGCCTAATTAGCAAGTCGCACCTGGACAGGAGACTAGTATAGGGGTGGCTTGCCCATACTTTCCCAAGTTTGTCGTGTCAAAATATTGACATCAAAACCCAACTCTAAGATGATGTAATCCATGTCATAATCTCTTATATGTGCAGTCATTTTTAACTCACGTCCTGTTTTGAATTTCTTTCCAACCTAGTTAACTTTATTCTCATGTTATGGCTCTATTGGTGTTTCTTATATTATTTCCTATAGCTCTGCAATAGAATATTTGTCTTGTATTAGTGCTAAGAAACTTGACAGGAAGGTCTTGAGCTTACAAACCTTTTGCGGAGTCCTTTTTTGAAATATTTGTTGAAATCATTCAGGAATCTCCCTGAATTCTTCTGATGTTGAAGGTTCTTCTGGATCCACAAATTCATGTTGCACATCCATGAATACTTTCTTCTATTTATGGACATCGAATGGCACCTTCTTCTACATTGCAGGTCATACCTGCGGCTATAGTTGTTCTTGTGGTTTATCCTGATCAGCTCTGGTCGCAGCACCTCCTCATGTTACGATAACGACATTTGGATCTCTTGTTTCAGGAACAATAATATGAACTTTCAAGTTTATATTCGAGTTTGGGTTTGGATTCTGCGCAGGTTTAGGACCAATGATGGCTTTAGCCTGCCACTTTGCGATCAACTAGGGACATTACTTGACATTATGGTCATGTCCCTTACAGTAGGAAAAAATTTTCATAGGTTCCAGGAAATCTCTGGCGTTATGACCTGGTTGTCCATAGTTATAGCATGTAACTTAAACCCTTCGTCTATGAAATCCTCCTCCTCCTTGGCCTATAAATTTTCCACCACCCTTTCCTTGTGGGTGTGGTTGTTGCGAGGGGTATTGCTTCTACCGATATTGTGGCTGATAGTGATTCTACTGTGCATATGGGTTTTTTGGTGCATACTGAGGCTGATATTGGTTCTGATATAGATTGGGTGGGAAATATGGAAGGTGATATGATGGTTGTGTCAATTCATCCTGAGCCTGCCCCTCATTATTAATCAAGTAAGTATCAACCACCTTTTCCTTCAAGAGTTGGTATGCTCTGTAATTATTCTCTCCATGCCCTATTGCCTTGCAAAATTTACAAAACAGGTTTTTTGAGGCATTTACAACTTTTTGCAAGTATAAACACTCCTCATCACGATTCCCTCTAGACTAGGATATGCGACACCAGGGCAGTCAATGGCCATTCAATAGGTTCGGCACATTGGATGAGACATATTTCATGAAGGTTAGACATTTATCCTTAGTGTGTCCATCTGTTCTTCATTTTGTGTACCACAAGTGTTTATGGGATTCTTTTCCCTTCTTGATGTACTAAATTTGTACAGTTATATTAGCCAACTATGACTGAATCTGTACCATGCCTACAACACCATCACTAATCGATGATGCTTCCAACTTCATTGCCAATTCTAATGCTTATATCTGCAACTTGATATTTTGTTGCATCAATGGACCTCAAATATGTGATCACAGTGCAACAATGAACCACTATTTATGTTGAACATCTGACATGTGGAAACTTACTTTGGCCATCAAAGTTTTAAATCTTTGGTCAAAGCCCCATACTGTCTCTGCCAATGCTTGTTTTATCTCCTTGATCTCGGTGATAATTGTGACTCATATTTAGGTTTCCTAAACTTAGAGATCATTGCGGCTCGTATCTCTTCCAGGGTATTCTATGGTGCTCCTAATGGTACTATGCAGTACTTCATAAACCAGTCTAGCACACGACCACATAGAGTCATGATCATCTATGCTTTCTTTAAGTCTACNGGGGATTCTATGGTGCTCCTAATGGTACTATGCAGTACTTCATAAACCAGTCTAGCACACGACCACATAGAGTCATGATCATCTATGCTTTCTTTAAGTCTACATTCTGAACTAAACCAACCATCCATACAGCTTCACAGATGAACCAACGCTGCTCTAGATCCTCTGATCCATTGCCATTAAAATTGGGTAACTGAATAAATTCCTCAGCCATTGAGTTGGCATTGGGGTTATATGATGAAGGATTTAACGGAGGTGTTCCCTCTTGCATGCAAGTCACAGTACTAGCACTATAAGTATTAATAACTCTTTCAGGAGATGAGGCTCTAGACCTTACCTTTGGTGATACTCCTGGTGTGATGTAGTTGTGTCCCGACCTTGGTGTCTCTGCAAACTCTTCAGAGTCTTCTGGTCCTTCTAAAATCAGGCTATAGTCCTCCTATTCGTCGCAATATCCTTCATCTACCTATGACTGAAGTTCATGTTTGATTTCCTTGAACAAACTAGGATTTCGTTGACCTTCCTCTATCTTTATCCTCTTCCCAAATCTGAATCTCCTTCGACTGCTTAGGAATCTACCCTCTACTTCAGGTTCTGTACTTCCTGGGAACATCTCAACTCACCATTTCCAATTTTCTTGACAAGTCATCTGCGACATAGCCTTCCTTGGTGGGATGCAACTCAACTACTCAATCTACAAGATGCCCTTCTCATACATGCACATCTTGATCCATGTACTAATAGATAATAGATACCTTCTTCGGGGTCCCTGGAAAAAATTTCTTTCAACCTCACTATATGAGGTTATAGCCTCTACTACGAACTCAGTAATATATCCTTGTAAATACTATCAACCCAAAAATCAACAGCTCTAGAGATGGTGTTACTTACACTGGTTACCTCACGAGCCAACTGATCACTCCATTCGACGACTTCTCTTGTATGGAAATTTGTCTGTCTTCTTTCGAATCTTTAAAACCACTCGTGCAGTATAATTAGGAACTATGCAAAGAATATCTTGTGAATATTAGTGTATATGTAATGGTCTACCCAGTTTTCTGCACTCAGTTGAGATCCTTCACTCTCTTCTTGTGTGAATGCTAGAATCTTGGACTCTAGCCAGTCCTCTATCTCATTCTTTGTAAAATGCCACAACATTTCCCTCAACTCAAATGGTTAACGGTCCTGATAACGGAACCATTTGTTGGCCTCTTCCTTCTTCCTGTCTCGACCCGCAGTTCAACACCAACACAATACCAACATGACACCAAAAGATATCAGACCAATAGAGCAAGCTCAGTCGGTAATTCCTGTAAAGCATATGTAGTCTCACCCAAGATATCTTAATGGGTAACTTCCATAACCATGTTTTTGCAGTTAGCGAGGGCCTAAAGTCCCTTTGTGCATGGCCAAGGATCTCAAAAAAGGTGATAGGATGGGGTTTTACTACTGCAAGACAGCAACAAAGTGAGATGTCATGACTTCCATGCAACATAAACTCGTCCTTACGACTGTATAGCTGGTGCAAAAGTGCGACACAACAGATTCCTTATACTCAAAAGACATGTACGACTACACTTTTACTTAACAATTTAACTATGAACTCATACATACCATTCCAACCGACTTAAGTATTCATTCTTGTATTGATAAACCAGATTGTGACATACATTCAATAGTAACTGTAATAATGAAAAGTAAGAAATCATTCATATAAACATTCATCATTCAACAACATTCATCCATATAACATGAGAAATAATGTGGAAACCCATCTGGGAAAAGCCACCAAGGTGCTCTTCATCTGGCATGAGAAATGGGTATACAACCTTGCAGTCTACAACTTGTAGACTATTCTTGAGATATGTATTTCTCACTCAATCTTCTTGCTCCCATTCTCTCTAGTTTATTTTCCTATCTAATCCTATTGATCTGCACACATCCTGGATCGACTCTTCTACTTTACTATCTATGCACTCAGCTGCAGATTACTTTACTACTAGCAGTTTGCACACATAGCTACAAGATCAGTGGATCAACAACCTTCTGCTTGTACTATCCAACCAACTTACTGAACTTACATAACCTTCTGAACAACACCCCTTATACAAAGCAGGTTTTCCTACTTATAGTATCTACGAGACCACATAGGGTCGACTGAGTACAACTCAGTTATTAGAGACTCAACAAGTTACAAAAATATCTTTGTTACATAAATGTCATCCCATACCTAGCTGTGAAATTCCTGGAAGACATTAACCACAACTTTAACTAGCCACATAAACGTCTTTCAGCTCTTTTGTACTAGTCATAACTAGCCTCAAAAACTATCCTTCCTTCTTCCACTGGTTCGTCCTTATGTAGTCTTCCTTGACTTCCGCCTATCCATATTTAACTCTTCTATTTGCCTCTTCCACCAACCCGAATCTATCTTGTCCCAACTATCCTCTTTGCAACTTATTTCCATCCTTAACCTGCATTTTCTCCATCGTGCGCATGTTTTACCTTCTTGCGTTGGTTCCTTCATTCTCTTCTTGTACTAGTTTTATCCTACCACACGCACACTTTTCCTCTTTTGCTTACGTGCCTGATTTATCTTTGTGCACTTTTCCTGGTCGTTTTCCTGGCCCAACACCTTCACCTTAGAATAAATTGTCCTAGAGAGAATCCTAATCATCAAATAAAAAAACTCACCTTAAAAGACTTGTACCATAAAATATTGCTCAATATAATTTTTAAAAGAAAGTCAACATAGAATAAATTGGTGAATAATTTTTAAGAAAATTTGTATCGTAAAATATTTATAAAAAAAATATTCACTATCAAGGAAAAATAACCTCCACCTTAGAAGATAATTTCTAACACTTTAGTATAAAAAAATTCTCAAAATAATCTTCACTATCAAAGAAAAAAAGTCTCCACCTTAGAAGATAATTTCTAAGAACACTTTATTATAAAGAAATTCCCAAAAAATTATTCATTATCAAAGAAAAATGGCCTCCATCTTAGAAGATAATTTCTACGAACATTTTACTATAACAATTTTCCCAAAATAATCTTTACTATCAAAGAAAAAGAGCCTCCATCTTAGAAGATAATTTCTAAGAACACTTTACTATAAAAAAATGCCCAAAAGAATTTTTACATAAAAAAATTGCTAAAGAACACTTACCACAAAAATTAAACTTTGTTTGTAAAGGTATTTGTAAAATTGTGATATTTCTAATGATGCGAGAAATATGTTTTAAATGTTTCTTCTAAATATGAATGTAAATGGCACGTGTTCCAAAATGGCACATCAAGTTTCCAGCCGACGGGGAAAAAAATAAAGTGTTTTTGGTCAAACTATTAGTTCAGTCGAACTATTTTCCATCCATTAAAACTAACTTTCGACCAAACTATTATACATTTCAGCCGAAATAATGGTTCGACCGAAAACTTGGAAATATTTAGAGATGGCCTTCCATCACATTTATGGGTCTTCTTCCAATTTCAGATAGATCATATCATATGAAATACTTAGAATTTCTCTTTACAAATAATACCATTAGTTGCATAATTCAATCTACTTTCTATAGATGTGAATTTTGTTGAATTTGGTGTGATCCACTAATTTTAATTATTATTTTTCTTAGAAGGTGTCTGGATTACTTGAAAATTTAATATAATTCAGTGAAATGAAAATTCAATAACTTCATAAAGACACGATGAAAAAAATTGGAAAACCCATGGTACACAACCTTGATGTGTTGTCTTAAAAAGGGTACTTTCAATTTTTTTTTTTGAATTGGAAATTAGGGAAGATGTTGTGTGTAAATAAACATGTTAGTTTTAAGCTAGTTTTTCAAATTGATCCACTTCAAAAAATTCTAATAATTATTGTATGCAGTTATTGGATACAAACTTCTATTCACACATTAGGACAAGGTGTCTAGATCATCATAACATATCTTGTTTTTAATGAACAATAGTTTAATAATGAATAAATTGTAGTCTAAAAACATGACTATTTATCATAATTTCATTAATTAAGAACATACTATCAAACACTTGCAAAAAAGACATATCAAATGCAAATAAAAAAATATGAAAAATAACCGATAGAAATATAACACAATTCTCTACAAGTTTTGTTTTTACTAAAAAAATGAAATTCTAAACACAAATCGAATTTTTATTTGCTTGAAGTTGAGAAAATTGAAAAAACAACCCTGGTTTTCTTATAACCCCCCCCCCCCCCCCACCCCTCGAAAAAAAAAGACTCCCAGATTCATGATTTCACCCTGGAGGAAGCATCATCTATAGTTCAATGTACTAGTCCTACCTCTGAATCTCCCGTACCAGAATAGCATGAAATCCTTGATATGATAATAACTTGTACAACCTATCCATGATGTCATGTCAAAACCTCTTATCTATCTTGCATCAAATTACAAGTATGGATAGTTGAGGCACCTCATGATAATCATGCATCTCAATTTCCTCATCCTTATTCTGGGGAAGGGGATTCCCCACATTGCCATCAAATGTGCCAATATCTATAAAACATATAGTATACAGTAATAATTAGAGAACTTCATTAAACATAAATTTAATATAACAATTTAAAATATATTTCATTTACATTAAGTATAAAGAGAAAAAAATGAAACTAGATTAATTTAAAGATAACACTAAATTTACCTCTATCATCGAGTGGCTCATCCTGGGTGAAGAATATGTTGGTACACTCTCTCCAATACAGACCTGCATATGGATCCATCCATGTCAAATTGAGGTTGGTCTTGGTTTCCTATCATGTCAATCGAATCCACAATAATCCTCACAAGAATGTTTGGCTTCCCCCTCTTAGGAAATCGTCTACCCACACATGCACACACACACATTTTCCATCAATATTGCAAGGTATTGATCAAAAGATGGCCGAGCCGCTGGAAATATATTTAAAAAATACAAAAGCAAATATGAACTGAAAGGGAAGTTAACCCTTCCACCCATAGACACATCAAATCAACTAAGAGCATAACAAAACTGTCGTAAAAAAATATCAGACCACCTAACACATCTAGGTGCTTGTACTAAGACATCAACTTAAACTATAATAAAGGGAAGCTAATATGCTTCCCATCATTGGTGTGATGCACGATGGTCATCACCAACAAAGAGAGGCACCCCATATCCTCTCTACCAAAAAAATAAATGGAAATATGCCCACCGTCGACGTGAAACTTATTAGGGTTAAGGATATCAGGATCAACATATCTCTGAACATAGACTAGCACAATTGTTGCTACAACTTCAGCTAGGACCTTATGGAACTAAGGAAATTCCTCACCTCTCTTAGAGATCCCAGTGATAAAATATGTGTCCTCCTTAGTAGGTTGGAACCACTCATGGGGAAAAACTCAAAACGCCATGGAAACACCTTCCTATGATGATCCTAGTATGAGATCAATTGGCTGAGGAACGTATTTTCACCCTTGGCTTATGTCGCCTCCTCATAGAAATTGAAGGGGATGGAAAATATTAAGAGGTGTTTGGTATGAGGAGTAATGGGATGAGGGTATAAATATCTCTCCCTCTCCTTGGCCTCCCACTCTCTGTGGAAGTTATATTGATCTACTTGTGCTTCATGCTGCTACCTAACCTTTCCACGATCATGTCTCTATTTCACATATAACACAAATAAGTATCATAATAATACATATAAAATAATTATACGAGAATTATATCTACTAAAATAAAATCATAAATTAAAAAAAAATGACAAATGGCATGCCCATATAATATTAATGCACCGACAATGGTGCGCTTATATGCAAACAACACTACACAATGGTGTGCTCTAATATGTACCATGCACCATTATTATATTTCTATTTACTTAAATTAATTTCAATGGTCCTCCAAATTCCTGACACACCAGGAAATTTTACAAATTTAATTCACAATGTGCCTAAAGCTCTTTAGCGCATCAAAGCACTCACATGAACTAGGTGCACAGTTAAATTACAATTTCCTACATTTTCAAAAAAATTGTAAATCTTGGTGCATTTGTTTTAAATTTGTGCACTATAAATGGTGCTCTTCAATAATCTAAATGCACCTCCATTTGTTAACTCAACTAGTTTTTAGTGAAATCTATTCACGCTGCACCTATGGCATGCCAGAGCACCAAGTATCGGTGCATTGACATGCCATAGGAGTACTGTTAAATTTAGTTTTTTTGTCATTCAAAATTTATATTTATAGATGTCCATGGATTTATATAGTGTCAATGCACCATTAATAGTGTGTTTACGCGATCTAAGAGCAATGTTGTTTTTGACATTTTAATTTGATTATGAGAATGTGTTTATCGCATACCTAACACACGTCATAGAATCGATAATCAATGAAATGACATGACATAACCACACCATATAATGTTTTTTGTTTTTAATATTTATTTACCAGTGTGTATTGTACACTTAAGAGCACCGAACTATCGATGCTCATTAGTTTCCAGCGCACCGGTCAACATTTTTTTTAATTATTTTTTCATGATGGAGCATTTTTTTGAAGTCATTAGGTTCACACTTAAAGCAGTGTGTCCTGTAAAAGTTTACAGCATACACCATTAAGGGGTGCGAGCCGAACGACTCAAACACACTACATAATGCTTTTATATTTTTTTTAAGGACAATTTTAAGCTCAATTTTAAAAACTAATCCACTAAAATTTTAAATTTTGAAGTAAAAATCATTTTACCTACTAAATGAACCATCGAGGAGGCATATTAGCGATGTAGGGAAAATTTGAATTATTTCGCTTGATTTGTCAAAATTCAAACTACACTCAACAACCAATAAGAGTGAGGAATTTGTCCACGTGGACACGGATTTGAGGGCGTTTATGTGGGTGAAGTGCAACACCGATGCAGATGGGATCAAACACACTAAAGAGGGTAAAAATAATTTGGTCAGTGCAGTTATATTTCTTTTATTAACCATGTTTCTGTGTGAATGATATTAGGGCACACCAATGCGCTCGATGGTCAGGCACATCGATACGAGTAAGTGTTAAAATAAAATAAAATAAATATTTTTATTTTTATTTCTTAGCGAAATAGTTCTTGATGTGTTTTGTTTTTTCACATGCATCATGGTGTGCAATGTAATTTAGTGCATCGATATTATTTTTTAAAAGGTTGCTCGTTAATAAAATTATGTTTTTTTATATTTTTAATAATAAAAGGTCGTTGCATTTGTATATATGGTACAAACCATTTATATGCTTTACATACAATTTTCTGATTTTTTTTAAAATATATTTTGGTGTGTTAGTGTTGATGAGATTCACCGATGTATTTATTATATAGTATGTCCGTTTCTACTACACACACCGGGGCATTTTATTTTTTAGAAATGCATTGCTCTAGTTCTTGCAAAATATTTTGTTTTAACAATGATATTTTCCAGTCACGGTGCAGCATGCTAGAAAATGGACTAGTGCATGTTGCTTACAAACAAATTGGTGCATTTGTCTACTAAACACACCAGGATAAAAAGTTTCACTAAAACCTTCGGTTGCTCTCCTTTGCTAGTGACCTATGCTATAAACAAATATTTGGCCTCTTTTTGGGAGGAGCATATGCTATAACCTCTGTCAAAGGAAAGTTTCCTTGTATTGGTTGTATTATGAGTAATTCCCATTAAAATGTTATGTATTCCATAAATATGGAAACTTTATAACTAAGGTTGTTTCATTGCATCGAAGAGGCACATTCTACATCCCAGTATGGATAGATGTGTAACTCCTTCTGTGCTCATCCTAGAGTTAACACATGTACTTTTGAAAAAACAATAAAATATTATAAAAAATAACATATGTGCTCAAGTTAGTTTAAAACATTTACAAAAGCATATATATATAACTAAAAAAATTAGATAAACTAGAACACTTCCTTAACTTTTACACTCTAAAACGGGGTTTTATATCTCTAGATATTTGATCCCTTTGGTTGCTTCATAGATCCCCTTTTAATAAGGGTCTATGCTGGTAAAAGTAAATTGATCAACAACCCCTTGCTCTATCTAGAAATTTGGTAGCAATATTTCATTAAACTATTACTTGTTAGAAATACTCACACTCTTCATCAAGCTATGAGTGTTACAATTGTTAGAATAATAAAAAACTTGTTCCCATACTTAGCATACATTTATTAATTTCTATGGTTATTTTCCTAGGTTCTATACTAATTAGTTTCCATCCACTTGCACCACTTGGTCAAAAATTTCCATAACTACATCTAGGAGTTCCCTTCATAGGATTTGGATAAGATTCTACAAACTATACATACTTCCCAGTTTATTAAGTATTCCTTCCCTCCTAATCTAGAGTTAGACTACTTTTTAGCATCTTTAAGGTAAAAAGGTGAAAGCTAGTCACATGGAAATTGTCTTGTTTTTTTCCCAAATCATCCTCCTTCTTTTTCTCTCTTGAAAGCATGAGTATATTTACTTTCCATTATTTATCAGATGGAATACATCATTCATCTAACTCGTGACCTTCCTGGACTAATCTGGAAATTGTTTTATGCACCTAGGGGTTTTTTTTACTTTTAGTAAGCTTGCTATTGTGAGGACTCAAATTTCCTCCTTAGGAATTCAAATCTCTGATGTAATTATATATTTGGATGGCCTATTATTTTATAAGGTTGGATTATGTACACTTATACAATGCAAGTTAGTGTTATGCACCAATTTCAGTCTCCAAATTTGAGTGGATCTTTGCATGTCTTCTAGCAATTTTTTGTGAGTTCAATTATACTAAGATTGGGCATAATTTCCACATTGTATCAAAGAATATTTAGCTCAATTGTTCTCATATCTTATTTCTATTGTAGGATCGATCATCACTCTCCCAAGCAGGGATTATTTTAAGAATCCCCCTAGATTTATATGTATAAAAAATGGGAGAATTTCTCCGATATATAGGAAATTTTGAAGACAATTTTATCAATAATATAATATGTATATATAAAAAATGGAGAATCTTTCATTTTATTATATAATTTTGTAAAATATTGGAAAATATTTCACTAAGTTATAAGATATTGTAAAATCTTGGCGAATCTTTCACGGATTTATAAAATATTGTAAAAATAGAGAAACAACAACATTAGTCAAATAACATGAATCACATCATCAACAACAGAACATGTAAACTCACGAGTCACAACTCAAAGGTGTCAATGAAACACAACTACACTGACTAGCTTCAAGGAAAGTGGGGACTCCACTTGGTTTCTCATCCCTTAATTCTCCAGCAGACATGTGGAGACCTAAATATTGACAAACTGATACACTGATTGAATCAGAAATTATGCTTGATCTTCCTCTCCACTAGCTAATTGTGGTCATGGAGGCTAATACAATTATGCATTATAATTATGCCAATTGATTATTGCTTTATATGAATGTTGGTCTCGTGCCAATAGGTATCCTACAATTAATGCATAGGAACCTAGTGCATAGACCATTTTTATCTTCTCTTAGCTATGTAGAGTTGATTTAGTTTTTTGAATAATGATAAGTATTTACAAAGAAAATATACAATCATAATAAAAGAATCAAAAAAGTGAAGACCATTAATTCATGCAACTAAAAGGTAATAAAAACATCTTTTCTCAAACCCTAAATCAATCGAAATTGACTAAAATTAATAGTGATTCAAGCTACAAAAAAGGGTTAAATCAAACATCAAATGAGAACTAGAAGCATTCAGAAAGGACTAACACAATATTTAACCAAAATACACACAAACTTCAAAATAAACAAAATGCTTCAAACAAAATAAATAAACAAACAGTAAAAAAAATTCAAGATATTCATGCTAAACACCAACATTGTTTCATGTACTTGAATGAGCCCATTCTTGCTTAGTGAAAGTGTTGTCAAATTAGTTATTTATCCTTTAATGATAGTACTCTATCTATGTGAAGAGATAGCTCCTAGGCCTAGCTTTCTCAAATTCCAGCGTCATTTCCTTTCACACACAAGAAACAGACAATGTAAGAGAGAAATATCAAATCATCAATCTTAAAATAAGATGCATAAAGGTAATGTAGCTCAAATCATCAATGTTTCAACAAAAAAGTACAATGTAGAATCTATTTTTACCTAAAAGAACCTCAAATTCACATACAGTGATCACAAAAAAGGGTACATGAAATGCCTAGAACAAAATAAGACTCAAGAGTCCCTCATGTGTATTAGATCATATACAATATTAGGTGAAATCCATTTTCCAATTCACGTTTTGTCCTTGGTCCTCATTTTCGACATTCTCAACATGAACTTCTCCAGATGAACCATCATTATGATCATCAAAAACATTATGTTCCATATCAATTTCATTAGAGAAATTTGTGATATTCTTTTCTCCCTTTCTTTCATGATTTGATCGCCAAAGAGCTAATTCTCTTTCATATGGAAAATTGTCAGCCTCATACTTTGTTACATATAATCTTAAGCATGTATCCACATTTTTATCAATGTTGTTCCTCAAATTTGACTTCAAGAATGATAGTGCACTAAAATTTCTCTCATCCTCCACTAATCCCAAAATTATGGTTTGACATGAATCCACTAATTTTAAATATTCTGGCATTATTTTCCGTAGGACCTCACTACCACTAAGTTTAGTACAAACACCCTAACCACTCCAAACAGAAAGCCCTCAATATCGCACTTAGGTGGTGCTCTTTTCAAATCTAAGTGTTTAGAAATTAGGTTGTTACATAACCATTTCTGCTGAGTGCACTTCTCCAAGCAAAAACCCAAGTAGAGTGTCTTACATGTTCCAATGTGGGTATGCACATTCCCACATGTGAAAACTCATCCACTCCAGCTATTTTCATGCAACATGTGTGCCGTCCTAGCAATGCATCTCTAATTAAATGTTCAATACTTGTCAACATGTCAAAATTAGATGAAAAGTTCTACAAGATAAAAACACCCATCATTGAGACTCTCTCCCATGAAACACTCTCTCACTAAGTAAATTTCCCCTCAAACACTAAGTCCTCATAAAATTGAAAGATAATGTAGAACAAGTTCTAAGAAACCAAACCAAAAAGTTCATTCTCAATGCTATATTGTGTCATTCTCTAGGCTACTAGTTTTTTTTGTAAATAAAAGATTATTGTATTATTGTGAAATCATAGATTACAAAGATGCCCAAAACATAGGCCACAACATATCAGAGCCAAACCCCCAACTTGAAACAGCTTTTACAGTCTTCATACCCAGAAAACCTTCTTCCCCAAAAGAAGGAGAACCCCAAAGATACAGATCTCAATCCCAACATTAAGAGCATCACAACTAGTAGTACTCCAGCTATTAAGCCCATCCCCAACTACTAACATTGACAAACTATCATGTAAAAAAAAAAGTGTAACAAAGACAATCTCCCAGAATTAAGGAAGAGAATCATAATGTGGGAAGCCAATGGTATGCACTGGATCCTCCATGCACTAAGGGTACCCGTTTCCAACTCTCTCTGTTCCCCAGACACCAACCTTCCAGCTGGTACCTCCTCCAAGATGTTGCTCCATCCCTGGGAGGTAGAGGGAAATTCCCAAGCGAGAGGCTATTTGATCAACCTTTCTATGTGTTAACACAAACATTTGCTCAACATACTCTATTAGGTCTACATCATTTCCAAAAATCCATCTCCTAACCCAGTTGACCCCCACACCCATGTTTAGCCTATGTTTTCTCCCAAAGGCACAAAAATAATTGAAAAAGGGTTTAAAACCCTAGGTAGGGCCCAAAACCCTGACCAAGGCTAAAATCCCTAAATGGCAGAAAAAAACTATAAATAGAGAGGTGGGGGGTCAGTATCATACATGATTCCTCCTCCCTATCATTATAATTCCCATGTGAGTACCTTGAGAGACCTTTCACTCTCAAGCTATTCGCCTCCCCCACGACTCCATTCCTTAATTTGCTCATTCCCTTTGGTGTGTTGAGTCAAAAATCCACCCAACCCTAGCCTATCAAGAGGCATCTTCTGAGTTTGGGCATGGTGGCCCACTTTCAAATCAGATAGGAAGGTATACTGTTTCATATTTGTTTGTTTAATTTGTAGTTTGTATATGTTTCGTATTTGCTTTTATTTATAACAGTTTGTTGTAGCTTGTCTTTTCTCCATTGACTCTACCTTTTCGTTCTCTAAAATGAATGGAGGTGCTTCTGCACATAGCCAAGGTTTTTCCTTGGCTACATTATCCATCATTCTACAGTCCTCATTGTGGTCCTTCTAGGTCCTTGCAGGTTTCTCGTCCACTTCATTTTTTCTGCTACCTCTTCCTTTCTAGCCTCCAGGTTAAGCATGGCATGTGTTACTAGTTGCATTATTACCCAATATAACATGATTAGATGGTCATTGATCGACACCCTTCCAGCGATAGAACCAGGGTCCATGACCTAGTCTTCAACTTCCTGGCAAACTTCCTCAATTGGAATGGTTTTCACTTGCTCCCATATGTCCTTTTCCATTCTCTCCTTAGCTTTGTGGGAAATCAATGGAATGCAATCTTTGAAAAAATCAGCGGCCACCTGGGCGTGAAGTTGAGCCCAGGTAGCAGTTCCCTTGAACCTCCTAGCCACCCCATTTCCTTTTTCATGGATAAGAGATGAAGCTTTGCTCACATTCATATTCCCATGACTACCACATGGAGGATCCATCTTACACTTCACCTCCCACTTCCTCAATGAATCACTCTAAGAGTCCCAAGCGCACTCACCACA
This sequence comes from Pseudotsuga menziesii, assembly GCA_001517045.1. Classification (NCBI taxonomy): domain Eukaryota; kingdom Viridiplantae; phylum Streptophyta; class Pinopsida; order Pinales; family Pinaceae; genus Pseudotsuga; species Pseudotsuga menziesii. Next base: position 402,280 of record LPNX010244106.1, read on the forward strand.
CCTAACCACAACTAGGCCAACAGAATCATTCCATATAAAGCGGATGAAAATCCATGTAGCCTTATCATTATTAATAAAGAAGAGATCTATGGTTGTCTTAACAGTTATGTATGAGCCCACGATCTCCCAAATACAGTGATCACATTCTCCCGTACCCAACACGAGCTTAGGCATCATTCCCGTCAGCAAATCCAAATCCCAATTCTGTAGAAAATTTGTCCTACCTCTCCTTCCAAGTCAGGCTCCATACCCAAGTTTAATATTGAGGTGACTGATCCAAGTTAAAGTGTACATCACCTACATGATCACGCATCGAAATGGTTCAGATTTGTGGAAGGATCCCTTTGCCTCCTGTCTTCGCCTTGATGATCTCTCGTGTTTCCCGCCATCTGTTTGATTGCACCAGCGTCTTGTATGTCCAACTTTCTACACCTTGGAACCCACTATTCCATTCCAAATTCGTTAATCTACCCCATCCTACAAACCCCATTCCCCTCCGCTCCGATGTTTGCCAACATGTTCTCTATCTGATTCACCTCCCATATGACATGGTGGAAGGAGACTGTCGAGTGTTCCATAACCAAGTGACATAGGGTATCTAGCATGCTGGCTAAGTGCCAAATAGAAGAGACCTTCTCTATTGTCTTCCCATTAGCAAGCTTATTTTCCATTTGGATGAGGATATTCAAGTCCCCTTCAACAATTTCTAAGAGCCATCATTCCCTGAGCATGAGTCTGAGACCCTGGAGCATACCCTGGATTTCCATAGATTTTTTTTGTGTTGAATCCTATGGAGCCATAAAAAATTTGAAGAATATCCCCTTCTTAATTTTTTGCAAACTCTATCGTATCCTACTCCACCTGGATTACCCTTCACCACTCCATCAAAATTGAGTTTTAAAATTAGGCGTGGAGGGGGATCCGATGAGTTGGGGCTAGAGACTCTGCAACTTTTAACTTTTCATTGCAATCCATCCAGAGTTCCTTTTTCCAGCCCCCAACCATCCACAATTATTATTTCTAGTCTTGTAGACTCTTTATCTTCCTCATTCCATTGCATGTTGCATATGGTTTCCAAGAGGTCTATTTCCAGAGTATTCCATACCTCCTTAGGTGTTTGTTGCTTTCCTTGGAAGATTCACCCATTTCTCTCCTTCCAGACCAACCACATGACAATTCTCGAAAAGACTTACCACATACCCTATAAGATGTGATTTTTAAATGCTTTAGGATTCCAATCCCTCAAAGTTTGGCTCGGATCACCTTGGCATCGATTGATCCTTATAAAGGCTTGAGAACCCCTATCCAATAGCGTCGCAATAAGGAACAAGTATCGAGAAAATGGTTCATACTCTCCTCTTGGAATAAGCACAGGTCACACTATGAGGGACCATGGATTCCTCTACATCTTAGTTTTTCCCCAATTAATATTATTTTCTTGACTACCAGCCAGCAAAAGGTGGCAATCGTTGGCCAAGGATTGGTCGCCCAGATCTTCGTCCAAATTTCATCCTCCCCATCCTGGCTCCTTATCTGGATATTGTAGGATTATTTTATGCTAAAAGATCCTTTTTGGGGGTAACCCCATCGAAGAGTCTCTTCCCCAATTTTGTGTAGAATGCACCTTTCCTGGAGTTCATCCTTAAAGGATTGAAGGTTGTCCTCCGAGATCTAGTCGTCTCCCCTTTTCGGAATCACCATCGTTGCTGATCCCCATGGGATCCTACTTCCCAGTAGTGGTGTACTTTGATATTTCCTTCCTCGGTCCCTCTAGCTCATATGTACTACCAACGAGGGTCATTCCCAAGTTTCAGGAGCTATTTCTGAGTCATCCCATAAGTTAGCAACCTTCCTCGCCTTGATCTCCCAAAAGCTATGTTCTTGAATAATCTTGCATCCCACCAGTGCCTTATCCAAATGTGAGATCCTGGCGGTTCCTCATTAAATCATATTAGGTGGGTCCTAGGCTGATCCCTATCATACTTAATGTGCTAGAGCTTAGCCCATGGTTTCTTCATATAGTTACACCACCTCCACTAGATTTTGGACCCCTGGATTTCACCCATGACTTCGGGATTGCACAGACCCAAACCGTCTCTTTCCTTCGGGGAGAATATTTTATCCTAGCTAACCAGAGAGAACTTGGCTTTAGCTTCTTGTATTTCCCATAGGAAATTTTTTTGAATACTCCTTCTCTCCTTGATGACAAACTTTGTGGCAGATAGAACAGAGAAAGGATAGACTGGCATGGCTTGGAGGACCAATTTTACCAAGACTAGCTGGCTAGGTAGGTTTAGGGTCCTGAGAACCCAACTTGAGAGTCTATCCTTGATCCTATCCATTAGATCTTGTCATGATGTGCTCTTGGTGGCTCCTAGCCCCAAAGGAAATCCAAGATAATTAGATGAGAAGGATCCCCTGGTGAAACCCAAAATTATAACAATATTTCTTTGGATGATGGGTGATGTGTTTAAGAAAAATACCTAAGATTTCTAGACATTGATTACCAGCCCAGATGAATTTGCAAAGAACATTAGAATATTTTTGAAAGCACGAGCTTCTTGGACTGAAGGGTGCCCCATAAGCATAGTGTCATCCATGAATAGATGGTTCTCCATACCTTCATCAAGGGAGAGACCCTGATTTCTCCTCCTCTCGCCTGGGTTTGGATGAGTTTACTCAATCCCTATGCCATTAGGATAAAGAGAAAAGGTGAGAGAGGATCACCCTGCCTGATCCCATGGGAAGGATTTAAGATCTTGGGTAGGGATCCATTCAGTAGGATGGAGAAGAAGGGTGTAGTAACCAAATCTATGACCCATTCCACCTATTTCATGCTAAAACCATATGCCCTTAGCATCTTCTCCATATATTTCCAGTTGAGATTATCATAGGCCTTGGAGATATCAAGATTAATGAGCATTATAGGCCTTCTTGTTCATTTTAGAGAGTGGATTGTCTCATGGAATGCAATGATGCCATCAAGAATATGTCTTCCTTCAATGAATCCTGATTGTTCCGGACTGATCAAATATAGAAGGAGGGGTTTTAATCGGTTTGCAATCACCTTGGAAATCATTTTATATATCACATTATAGAGGGCTATAGGTATGAACTTACCTGTTGAGTCTACACCTTCTCCTTTCGAGGTCAAGCATAGAAAGGTTCCATTGAAGGATCTGAGCACCCCTCTCTTGCTCCTTGGTTCCTCAAAAATTTCCCAGACCTCATCCTTGATCATGTCCCAGAAAAAGTGGAAGAAGTTGGTTGTGAATCCATCCGGATCGGGGCCTTTCCTTGGGTCATCTGGCTTATTGCTTCTTTCACCTCCTGCATGGATATAGGTTTATTAAGAATCTCAATGTCCTCCCTGGTTATAGTCTTGGGGATGAGCACAGTGATCCAAGCAATGTACCAATCCCTTTCATTGGTGTCCTCATCCATTATCCCTTTGAAGTAGCTAGTTATCTCTTCCTCAATTTCTCCCCTAGTCTCCACCTGGGAGCCATCTGTCCTTTTGATTCTATGTATCTTTGAGCCTAGTCTACTATGGGCGAGAGAGTTATGGAATAATTTAGAGTTTTTCTCTCCTTCCTGAACCCATTTGACCCTAGACTTCTATGTCTAGTATATTTCTTCATGCCTTTCTATTGCATCGAATTGGTTGAGTAGGTCCTTCTCCTTCTCTTTCATCTCCATGTCCCATCCAGATTCCATACCTTTCTGATGGATGAGTTCAATGTCATGGGTGAGTCTTTTTTTGTCCTCAAATATATTACCAAAGTCCTATTTGTTCCATGTGCATATCTTAGCTTTTAGAACCTTGAGTTTCTATTGGAAGTTGTACATTTTTTCCCCCCAAGGGTGTCCAACTCTTACCACCATTTCTTTTGTTCCATCCAGAACTGCTCAAAGTGAAAGGGTTTACTTAGGAGGGCATTCGACCAGTACCAGTTGAGACTGATTGGCCAATGATCAGAGCCTATTGCTGGGAGGAAAATTTACCTAATTTCCCCTAACCCTCAAACTATTTTCTTTGACAATAGGAATCTATCAATCTGAGAGGCTGCAATGTTCTTCCCACCCCACCTATTATTCCAAGTGAACCACCCATCCCCTATCTCCAGATCCGCTAGGGGGTCGTGGGCTAGTAGCTACCTGGATTCCTCTTGGTACTTATCCATTATCCTCTAACCCCCTTTATTTTCCCTAAGAGAGGTGATCAAGTTAAAATCCCCTCCTATGATCTAGTTCCCCTCATGGTCCAAAGCACTTAGCCAGTTCAGATGGTGGATGAAGGCCTATTTATGGGGGAAATACTGGGTCCATATATATTGACCAATGTCCCTGTGATCCCTAATCCTAAAAACTTAAATTCAGCCATCAGTGAGAAATTATTGGCTCACCACTCAGAGAGGTCGACATTAATTGGGAGCCATAGCACTGCCATCCCTCCTTCCATACCGTCTGCTTCTTTTTCCATGACCCTGCTACCTTTCTAGATCTTCTGTTCGGCTTTCTTCGGGGCTTCAAAACTACATTTAGTTTCTTGTAGAAATATAACATCTGGTCTTTCCTTCTTAATATTCCTAGCTAGGGTTTTAATATTTCTTGGGTGGTTACACCCCCTAATATTCCAGGAAACTATCTTCATTAGGTAACCTTACTTACTTCATAGAAGGTCTCCCTTATCATTGGGTACTGGCTTGATTCGATTAGCTTGACCCCAATTGCTATGATACTCTGCTTGTTCATCTTTCTTCCTCTTTTCAAATCCTCCTTGAGAGAATTCCTCTTGCTCCCCTTATGAGGCTCTGCATTGATTCCCAGATCTTGATGAGATTTGGATCGAATGATGGATTTATGGAGAAGTTCCACCTGCTCTCGAGATACGTAAACCTTACCTGCCTTCTTCACATTCATTTTCAAGTGTATCCAAGTCTAGCTCTCCTAATTCCATTTCCTCCACTTCATCTTCTTACATGACATCAGTCTGTTTTTTCACTCTAATTCCATTCATGAGAATCCCCACCTGAACTTCCTAAGCACTGGTCTAGGAATCTTCCCCCGCCTGCTCTTTCCCTGAGTGCTCTTCCTCCAAGATCTAAAAGGGGTTGAATATGTTTAGGGTTTTTCCTATTGTATCCTTGCGGGGCTTTTGCCCCTCATTACTCTTTCCTTGCCTCCTACTCTTAACCTACATGAATCCCTCGTTGACCTGCTTCTCTTCCCCTTCGTGACTTGAGGTTGGATTCTCTCGGGCCCCTTTTGGGCAATTTCTTGGCAAAATGACAATATTCTTGGCAGATCCTACATCGGAAAGGAAGCTGCTCATAGTTAATCTGTTCGATCCATTCCTCATCCTCCCAGTTCAAGCTTACTACCTCTGGGAGGTCCTTGGATAATTCCATATAGACACAAATGCGGGCATAAGTCGTATACCTCTGGTTCTTGGTTTGCTTGACTACCTTCACTAATTTCCCTACCGAGTTACCAATGTCTCTCAAAATTTCCATATACCAATACTCTCCTAGGAGGAAACTCAATCGGATCCACACGGGGAAAACTGTTAGATCCTCAGTTTTTAGGTTGAATCACTCCTTCCAAGGTCTCAGGTATAGCTCTAACAAGAAAAAGAAGTAAGGCCCACCCTCCAGGACTCTGTCTATGTCTTATTGGTTGAAAAATACTATGGTTAAAAACCCCTTTTACCCCAACTAGAGATCATATTGGCCCTTAGGTTTCCAGGTGCCCTAGATCCACTGAACCAGATCTCTTTCTTTTGGAAAAACCCCCACAAATTTCCTTATGAGGTACCTTTCTTTCCACATCTCAATTTCCCTCGAATTTTTTTCAATCGGATCTGTATTGCTAGGATCTTCGGGAGACAGCCTCCCTGAATTGATCTCCTCCCCACGCTCGACCCATCTCTCCCGCCATATGGATCTCTGCTAGAGCCTCTTCTCCCATCAAAAGTATGGCACCAGGAGGTTTTTGCTTCCATGGCTGTTGGGGGGTGTTGCATCCCCTACCCCAAACAGACCTCACCCTATGCTTCCATGCACTTCTTCTCTTGTTCTGTCAAAACCTGGATCCCCAGAACCCAAATTTGATTTCCAAGTAAATCAACATTTCCAAGTTATTCTGTCCAAGCTACCAGTTAATAGTCACCTTTCCATTTTTTAATTCAACCTAAGTAAAACCTTTGTTTGAATTTCAAATACTGAATTTTGTGTTGTGGTGGCTTGAAGGCTAAGTGCTCCATGCTGAGAAACATTGTTCAAAGGCTATGTTAAAAACATATATTTACACCATATTCTCATGACTTAGATATTTGTAGTGATCATTGTCCTCAAGGTTAATCAAGTACCAAATACCATAGCTAGAAAATGAAATCTCGAGCCTGTATTTAAGTTTTAAACATTGAGATCCCGATCAATGCTAAAACAAATGTCAGGGTGATTGTTGTCAAAGCATTCAAGCATCTGAGATAGAGCACATAAGTTCTAAAAGTGTTTACATTTTGAATGACTCAAGATGAAGGAAAGTTTTGAATGAACCCAATTAAAAGAAAAGGCTTGCACAAAGTTTGTGCTATAATTGGAAAGACCGGCAATAAAATTAGACAGCTATATATCCATAATCATCCAAAGCATCTCTAAGAAGGATTTTTTATATTTTTGTAAGTTTTATGCAGGCTAACAAGTTAGAATTGGGTATTATTCTTTTTCATAAGTTATCAATATGTTTTTACATGTCTATCAATTAAATGGAAAACTAAGATTGAGGCCCATGCTGGTAATTTCAAAGAAGAAATGACAAGCCTTTTAAGTGTTGAAAGGAGGATCTTGAACATAAGGATATTCTTCTTGCTATGTTTACACATGTCTCCTGAAGAAGAAAAATTTAATACTGGTCCGAGAGAAAACCTTCTATAGGAAATTTCAAAAGAATTTGATCCTTTTTCTAGGTGACAAAGTATATGGCATCCAAAAATTTAGATTAATCAAGAGTATCAAAAATCAAAAATACAGATGGCAAATTAATTATGACTTGAGTCATCAAGTTAAACTATTTTTTGAAGGCCCATATTTCTAAGCATATAATCAACAAGGAGAGGATTAAATCCAACATTTTAGGAAGCATTCAAATATTCGATGGACAAGCAATAGAGAAAATATGGCAGCAAGGGATCTACAATCAAACCAACTCCATATTTGAAGACCATTATGTGCATATTCCAGTAATTCCTAGTTTTCACCAGTAAATTAGTCTACCCAGATTTCTCACAAATGTGTCAATACATCGTCTATTTTGATTTCATTATTAGATATATGTTCCACAATATTTGAGTTTGTTAATATATTTTCACATATAAATTATCTTTTGTAAGGAAGAGAGAGGGGGGATCTTCCTTCAGGAAGCAGAGAGAATGTCATTTTCTATTTTTAGCAGTCATTAAAACATGATAGAAAATCCTACTATAATGACATCAAACTAAGTTGGAATCTATGTAGAAGATGACATCATTTGGCATGTTTTCCTTGCTTATGTTTACTAGTAGTAAGGGTGAAATGATTCCCTTAGTTTTCAGTTCTATGTATTCATATTTGAAGAGCAATTTTGTAAATCAAACTTGCAACTTCCAGTGTGAAGTGGCTTATCAGAAAACAAAGTTGACAAAATGAGTGGCAGAAATAAAGTGTTGGATCCTGTAGTATAGAAAATGTTGATATATATAGTGTTTCCACCAAAAAAGGATGAAAACCCACAAAGAGTAGTTTGACATATGTTGAAAAGGGAAGTATGTGTTCTATATGAAATAAGGTGTGGATGAAGTGACCACATAAAATGTGAAGTTAGTGCATTTCTCAATGTTTCAAATTCACCCATGGTAATGGTTAGGAACTAACACTTGTGAGTAAAGACGGTGTCAACTATGCATTGGATGCATTATGCTTAATTTTGATTGAAAATATTAAGTCAATCTAGGTTTGTCAAGGGAAGGAGGCCTTATTAGAGATTATAAAGGAAATATCTTGCTTGTGTTTGTCAGTTTATTGGATTGAAAAATTAATAACCATGTAGAGATTGAATCCCTAACCTTGGAATTCAAAACGCCCTCCAGCTGGGATTTAAGAACTTCGAAAGGGGACTTTTGGTTAGTAATTATCATATGAATCAAAAGATTCACAACACTTCTTGGGACACAATTAGCATTATCAAAAGCAATTGGATGTAGCAGGTTGTGAAGTCAAGGAGTTTTGTTCTGAACATGGAAGAATGTCCAGGATCCACTATCCAGGTAGCAACCTAGTGATGCAAGAGCATCGTGGCATGCCAACAATGTGACGAGTTGGTAAGATGATGTGGCATATTTTTGGTTTGTTTGTTTTAATGAGTCATGGTTTGTTAGCAGCGGTAGGTATTATGGCGGATCATGACTCCCTGCGTGGAGATCAAGTTAGAGGTTGTTTGTTTGTGACAAAGATGTTTTCATCATGCTTTGTAGTTGTTTATTTTTTGTTGCAGGACCACTCAGTGTAGGAGTTGTAGTTTACCTTAAATAAGTAGTTTAGAGAAGTATGAATGGTTTTGCTCTTCAGTATTATATTTGCAAATTTGCGGAGAGAAGGACAGACCTGTGTCTGGTTCCGCTTGTAAATATTTTGAATAGACTGAAGAAGAGATTTGAACTATGTGTTTGTGTGTGTGCTTAATAGAAGGATTAACTGTGTGTTTGCAGTGTTATTAGCATAGATGCATTTACTAATTTAAGCTGTGTATTCGTGAACAACCGACTTCGGCGGTTTTCTGAACATCTGTGCATTTCTGTGAAATTATTGATTCAAGGGTTAAACTGTTGATTGAATGGATGAAATAGGTCATAGATGCATGCATAGAAGGGTTAGGCTAATGAATCTTAGAGATTGCAGGATGGATTCATCGATTCTCTAATCAATCAACACAACACATATATTTTCTGCATTAACCAATTTTGCAGAGAAGGAACGGTGGGGATTGAGTCCACAGAGAAAGATTTGACGGTCCAGGAGAGATCCACAATGGAAGCTGTGAGGGTGATAAAATATCTACAAATATATATGAGATCCACACCAAAGAGTATATTAACAGTCGTGGAGAAGGCCGCAAAGATCTGATGGTTGGGAAAATTGTGGAAGAAAATTTGCGGCGGAGAAAATTTGGAAAGTTAATCGTGCATCCCGCATATCCCAACCCACTTGTAGAAACTCTGTTGTGGAAACAAAGCTGTGAAAAGTTGGTTTTCAAAACAGTGCTGCTGGAAGTCCTGTTGCAAAAAATTTGTTGTGGAAACAGAGTTGCGGAAATAGAGTTGCAGGGAGGTGGCTTTAGAAAGGAATTTGGTCGTTGGCTAAATTTGGAAATCCTGCTAAGTGTAGAAGCCACCAGATCCTGGAGGTGATGGCTTGGTTGGCTTTGGTTGACCCCACCTATAGAATTTTTGGTATTAGAGTGGGGCAGTAATAGTCTTTATTTATGAATATTATGGATTGTCAATCATTGAGATTGGAATTTTGTTTTCTTGAATGAAAAGAAAGATTGAGCTTACTCCTGTGCTACTAACAGTTTCAGAAATAAAAAAATATTACTGACAATAATATTGTTTCTAGAAGTGATTTGTTGTGCCAGGAGATGGAGGTCAGAGTTGGAAGAGGTCGGGGCAAGCAAGGAAGACCTATTTCCAATGTAGACCTGAGAGAGGAGACAAGAACTCTGAGAGCGAGGCTAGAAGTCTTAGAGGCTCACAAACATCATGAGCACACTAGAGACACAAGTGATGAAGAGGTACCTGAAGAGGAGGAGGAGACAACCACTGAAACTCCTGAGGTAAAAATACTGAAATCAATCTTTGGTGCAAGTTCTAGCTCAAGAGCAAAGATTATTAGCGGGTGTTATTAGCCTAGATGCATTTACTGATTTGAGATGTGTATTCGTGAAGAGCCGACTTCGGTGGTTTTCTGAACATCTATGCATTTCTATGAAATTATTGATTCAAGGGTTAAATTGTTGCTTGAATGGATGAAATAGGTCGTAGATGCATGCATAGAAGGGTTAGGATAATGAATCTTAGAGATTGCAGGCCGGATTGATCGATTCTCTGATCAATCTACGCAGCATGCATATTTTCTACACTAACCAGTTTTGCAGAGAATGAACGGTGGGGATTGAGTCTGTAGACGAAGATATGACGGTCCAGGAGAGATCTGCAATGGAAGTTGTGAGTGAGATAACAGATCTACAAAGATATGTGATATCCACACCAAAGAGTAGATCGACGGTCATGGAGAAGGATGCAAAGATATGATGGTTGGCAAAATTGTGGAAGAAAAGTTGTGGGAAGAAAGTTGCGGGGGAGCAACTTTAGAAAGTTGATCGTGCATCCCGCATCCTACAACATGCTTGTGGAAAATATGTTGCAAAAAAAGAGTTGTAGAAAGGAGGTTTCGGAAACAATGTTGCGGGAAGACCTGTTGTGGAAACTCGGTTGCGGAAACAGAGTTGCAAAAACCTTGTTGTGGAAACAGAGTTGCGGGGAGGTGGTTTTAGAGTAGAATTTGGACGTTGTCTAAATTTGGCAATCCTGCTAAGTGTAGGAGCCACCATATCCTGGAGGTGTTGGTTGGGTTGGCTTTTTTTAACCCCACCTACACCACCTGTTTAACCAATCAAGCTATCTATAACAACCTTAACCTTTCAATCTTTCAAAGTCTCTAGACTCCCCCTCCACGAATGATGAGGGAGAAATAGGAGTGGAAGTTCAAACTCTCTATAAGGAATTAGATGGGGATTAACCTTCCACTTCCCCTTCCCACTCCATAAATACTCATTAATTAGGATAGGTTCATCCTTATCCATCAGTTTTAGCAGCTCCTTCCCCAACTCATTGGTTTAGGTGAGAGTAGAATTTTCTGCATTCGAAACATTTCAAAGGGTAGCAGGGAGATTTTGCTACCTTGAGGCATTTTCAGACTATTTGAACTAAAACCAATATATATCTATCTTAAACTTGTATCTAGTAAGAACTAAGAGGGATCTATTTTCTTGATGTATAATTTTTTGTTCATATTAATTTTTACACATCAATAAAATAAAAAGATTTACACTTCAATAAATTGGGTCCCTCTTGGTGCTTAATAGATCTAGGTTTAAGATGGATCCATGCTGGTAATATGATACATTTATGTTGCATACCATAGAAACAAAATAAATATCATCTATGACAAGCAATGCAATAACCAACATGCAATTTTTCTACAAAGAGACAATCAGATTGCAGAGACAGAATAATAATTGCAATAGTGGATAAGCAGCTCTATATTGCTAAAAAATCAATAAGAAAGAGAAACCTCGGCTATAAAAGGATATCCAAGGAAAAAATTCCATTCTTACAAATCCAATGCCCCACAATGTTAAATAAGCAATGAAACCATGTGCAAAGATATAGTTACAACCATGGTCATGATTATCCCAAAGACTAGGATGTTTTTTATTGAACCCTTGAATCTAAAAATATTCCATCAAATCCAATCAATGTGAAATTATACAATCGTTGTTCTTCAACATGTGACAGAAAACCTTTAAAAAATAATGGTATTTCCTTGTAAATCAACACAATAATATTGTTTTCACATGGTAATATTGTGTTTTCTAATGTCATGTATTAACTTTAATGCATAAACAAGCTCCCTATTTGAGACAAGGATGAATTTCTAGAAACATTTTCAGCAACTTTTTGCATCCCCCCATTACAATAGCAACTCAAGTTGCATTCATTGCCAGAATGGGACATGCATTTGAATTGGCTGAAGATGATAAATCCTAACTACACATAAATAAATTAATATAGAAACAAATTAACATCTCACTAGAACAAAGTGGTATATTAGAGCTTGATTATACATATTTTATGATTTTATTAGCCATTTCCAAAAGAAAAATTAAGAAACTATCTATTTCAACCTCTTGTCAAAATGATGAAAGTAGAGATTGAAAAAGACAAAAACAACTGAGATACAAATGACATGAATTATGTCTTAAGAATCCACGCTCAAAACATCAAAATGGAAAAGATTCAAACTAGTAACCATAAGAAAAAGAACACATGAAATACCATTTGAAAAGTTCCATTAAATCATATGTGCTTGAAATCCATATTTCAGGAAGTATATTCCAATGTTTTTTTTCTCAAAATGTGTTCCTCTATTTGGAAAGTGATGGATTTCATATGTTACATGTCTTCAAGTCCTTGAAATTTGTAGCTTAATGAATTCAATGAGGTTCCAATTGGATTTCAAATTTGGCAGATTATGACTACAGATCTAGGTTGTTTGTTGTGTGGCTTCTACAGGGATAAAGGCACAAAATTTGAATTTTTTCAGATAGGTTTTGTGACTGTTGCTAGGTTTCCTTTGGCTCACATTCCAAGGAATTTGTTTGGAGATTTAAGAAGTGCTTTTACTGCATCCTTGGAGGGGTAAATTGATGCATACTTAAAGTATGGGTTTAAAGGAAGTTTTTGGGGGATACAACTATGAAGTGAGGTAGTTGAAAAGACCTTGATTAAGATTCACATACCTGTTGAGAATCCTCACTGACAAGAAATACAAGTAGATCCAAAACAGAGGTTGATTTTATGTGAAATAGAAAATATTTTAGATTGAAGAATATTGGACTTGAGAGGGATTGATCAGACCTTGATAGAGACCTAATTGTATGGAAATATTGAAAGAGTATTGAAAAAGAGAGTGTTTGAACATGACCGGGCCTCATTGATTAAGTAGATTCATTAATCATCCAAAAGCAAATATGAGAAGGAAGAGTTTACCATGTATGAGCATATATGAAAATAACATCTTGTAGCTAGATCTTGGAGCAAATTGAAGTTGAGAAGTTTATTGTGATATGAGGGAATAACAAGGACTAATTTGAAGTACATTACAAAGTGCTATCACTCTCGGAAACTCCTCTAGGTTGTAGCTCGAGGATGCCTGGTAACTTACAATGTCTTTTGGGGTTTTCTAAAATGAATCAAGACAGGTGACCTATATGACCTTCCACTCTCAAGAAATGCATGAAACTCATTCAGGTACAAGGATTTTAGTTACCACTATTCAGAGGTTGATAATATGGTGCAGGGATGGAGAACTCATCATGCTGGCATATTCATACATAAAATAGATACATATAAATGGCTAAATCATGATAAGGAAAGAACTTATAATTCAAATCACATCAACATGTCAATAGGGCGAAAACTATCAGACATTAATCAACTTGAATATAACCTGAATAACACATTCAAGCATAAGCACAGAAAAGACAGAAATGGAAGCTGAACAAATGATAACAAAAGAGCTTATATTAGGTCATGAGCAAAATGAGATGCTTGACAATAGCAATGGTCTACAAGTCCCCGAAGTCGAACCTTTTCAATAAAATAAGTCTTATGCTTTATAGCCTTTACAAAAATACTCAGATCCTGAAAACTTGGATCTGATTTAACAAAAATAAACAAAATAATTGTTTTTTGCAAAATTAGGTTAAAAAACCCTAATTAACTACTAGTCTAACTAACTGTAGAACTAGTTCACTGTATGAACCTTCAGATAACTAAGGTAACTGCTATAAATCACTTCCACTGGCCCTATGTTGGTTAAGTCATTGTTTCACTTTGATGTCTAAGTGTTGGTGGCCTTTTCTCCCTTTATGTCATAGTAAAACTTAAGCATGCCTTCCATGATTTTTTCTTCAGCGTCCTTCATCTTCAAAATTTGTCCCTGATCCATCCATGTTCACACAACACTCGTCCTGCATGTCAAAATTTAACTTTAGGCCTCTGTCTACTTTCGGTGGTTAAGAGGCCAAAATATTAGAACCGTTAGCTTCTGAAAGCGGGGATTTCAGTGGCTAATGAACTACCTCAGCATCTGACTAAGCCACCGAAAGCCCTGTTCTTTAAAAATTCTTGGGACAACTCCAAAACTGTTCTGTCAAGTTTTTCTACTCAACTTTCTTCTTCAGCGGGCTGTGTATTAGGAGGGTTAATAGCATCTTGGCTGGCTTCTCGAGGCTGAAGGCTATCTGCAGCTTCATCTAGGGTTTCTAATGTGAGGTGGTTGCTAGGGTTTTGCTTGGACTCCTTAAGCTACAGTCTCTGAAGCCTAATCATCCTTTACAATCTAGTATTTTCTTTTAGGTACCTTGTATTTAGTCTCTTTAATAAAATATACCTTTCTCTCTGCTCTGGGTAACACTTATGTAGCAGCTTGTTCCTACTGGTCAATGCAGGATTATTTTTCTTTATTTCCCTTTCCAAAATATCCATCTCATACACTTGACTCAGCAATTGATTTATCCTTTGATTCTTCGGCTTTCTAGAGGAGCCCTTCTCTACTGGTTCCTCTTGCTCTTTTGGTGTAGGGAATGGTAGTTCTTCAGTCACTGCTACAACCTGCAAATCTAGGTCTGCACCTTCTTCTAGTTCCTCTTCTGAAACTCAGTAGGGTAGGTTCAAAATGTTCTCACTATGTGTTGCAACTTCTTGGCCCTTCTCACTGAAATCTAAGTTCCTTCTGACCTTCTTGGCTTTGGAAGAGGAGGGAGGTTTTTTTGCTGCTACTAGGGATATAGCCCTTCTCTTTCTTCTCCCACTCCTTGGTGTGCTGGAATTTTTTGTAGGAGACTTCCCCTTTTCTTCTGGATGAAGGCCTATTTCAAATCCATTCCAAAACAAGAAATAAGGCCATGCCATATTTCTCCTCTTTAGAAATTATTGGATCAGAATTTGGATAATTCCATGATGAGACAGTCTGCCAGCAATCTTGGTTGCCTGAGCCTTCACCTGGTGTGCCATTTTTCCCAGACTGATGTGTAAGTAAAAGGGAAAATTTAGTGGGCTTTTACCTGTGAAGTGGTTCACTAATTTAAAAGGTAGATCATGGCTTTGTTATATCTTCCTTCACATGTTATGTAGACCACAATGGCCTTCAGCTGTTGTTTCCACCTCTCTTCTAACTAGGAGGGTGGCACACTCTTCTTCCACACCACTCCTCTATGCTCAGGCTTTAGGTAAGACCTGAAATTTACATCCTTTGGTATGGTGGTTTTGAACCACTTTTCTCCTGTGCCAAGGATTTTAGTCACTTCAGTGATTAGGGTTTCATATATGTGGAATTCCTTTTTGCCTATGACTACCTTAGAGCCATCAAATGAGAGAGCGAATTCCTCAGCCACTTGTTGATGTGAACCTTGTATCTTCTCACAAAACCTATAGCAATGAGCATCCTGGAAAAGTTTACAAACCTCTAGATGCGCTTCCAAATAGCTGATATCTCCCAACTCCTGCTTGAGAGCAGGTCCTCCCTTCTTCATCTTATTGAATGCCACTCTTGGGTACCTGCAAAAATAAGTTTAAGTTCTGTTTGACAGTGTTTTAGTAGGCTTCTTCTCAGAGATGGATTTTTGGTGGAGAGAAATGCTCAATTCAAGGGTGGGGTGTACTAAATATTTGGCACTGATTATGAGGGATTTATCCTTCATGATTTTGGCTGAGGTCAGAGGGTGATGTCTTCAGTTTATCTTTTCAAGATCCCTTGCCCAGCAATGATGTCAAAATCATTATGGATACTCATCGGTATTTTCTACAGCTTTGTGGTTATGTGGAGGGAGAAGGAGAGTTTCATCACATCAGTCATCATTGGTTTAAAATAATGACCTTATTACTCATTCCCTCACACAATTAGGCAACCTCGTGTCCTTTCGGTGGTTTATCACACTCTTCACTGATCGTTATCTTGCTGATGGGGTTTGATTTGACCGATTTCTAACTATTTCTCCTTTTTTCCTTTTCGGTAGCTAACAGTCTTCATGAATTTATCTACAAGCTACTGAAAAGATGGATTTCGGTGTCTAATGAAATTATAATCCTTTCGCCCAAGCCACCGAAACTGTTTCCCCAATGTCGCAGTGAAACCTAGCTTTCGGTGGATAGTGGTATCATCGAATATTCTTTTTAACTATCAAAATACCGTCCTTTTAGTGGCTAATGAAATGTAAGAGCTTTCTCCTAAGACACCGAAATCACTTTTTCCCTACGCCTTTTTGCCTGATTTCAACGGTTAACGCCCCTCTTGAACTGTTTACTAAGTTGCTGAAAGAATCACCTTTTGGTGGCTAATGAGATGTCTAACATCTTGCCTAAGCCACCAAAATTGCCTTTACCAATGTTTCTTTTTGTCTGCTTTCAGCTGTTGACCCCCTTTTTGGACTTTTCACTAAGCTGCCAAAAGCAACACTTTTTGGTGGCTAATGAGTCGTTTGAAATCTTACCTAAGCCATAGAAAGTGTTTTTACCATTTAATCACTCAAGGCTACCTTCGGTGGTTTACCTTTATCATGTGTTAAACTGTTAGCTATTGAAACAAAGCCTTTAGGTGGCTAATGAGCTATTAAGAACCCCGCCTAAGCCACCGAAAGCTAAAAATTACAATTTCTTCAACCATAGCACAAATAGAGCCCTTCAATTTTTTAGTCATCTTTAAATCTTTCATTACATGACTCAAATTCTTTCATACTATCAAAATAAATTTATTTTGGGAACTAACATCTGGCTCCTACTTGGGGATGGGAACCTCCCTGTAAGGTCCCAAGAACCCCAGACCAAAATGCCTTTCCTTGAAGACAACTAAAAAATTAACACTATCATTTATTGTTCCATTGGGCATGAAGTTTATTCTGTAAGCAAAAACAACCTGCTAACTACTAATTTACAATAGCAAGGCCTCAGAGCCTCAAATAAAGTAAAGTTTCAGAAAATTCCCATTCATTGGGCCATCAAACATCTCTTCCCCTTCCAGATTCTACAATTTGAAGGTGTTATTCTTCTGTACCTAAGCTATCACAAAAGGGCCAATCCACAAAGAGTCAAACTTTCCATGTTTTCCCTTGTCCTATCTGACAACATCCACTACTACATTTTGACCAAAAATCCGACGGCCGTCATGTCGGATTTTCGACACTTTTCTGTCGCATGTACGACACTTTGAATTTTTTTTAAGCGTCGAAAACTTGTCGTCGATTAGCCAACACTTAAATAACCATTGCTTAAGCGACACCTATGTAACCGTCGCTTAAATGTCAAGTGTCGCTTAAGCGACAGAATATTTTCGACGGTAGAAAAAAGAAAATTTAAAAAAGCCTTCATAACCGTCGCTTAAGCGACGAATATCAATGTACGGCGTCGGATATGCGACACCTACAACCATCGGATAAGCGATGGAGATCCAAAAAGGCATCGGAAAAGCGATGGTTAGTTAATATTTTTTTTTTTAAAAACTACATAAAAGCTTGAAAAAATGTCGGACAAGCGATGGATATAACCATTAACCGTCGCTTAAGCGACAAGTAGAACCGTCGCTTAAGCGACGCTTGTTAAAATTTAAAAAAAAAAAATTTAAAATTCATTGAAAACATGAAAATACAGATTGGAGGACAGGTGCGGGAATCAATCTCTTTTCTTCTCCGCTCTCTCTGCTATCTAGATCTATATCTATTAAGGGGCAGACACCAAAAAGGATTTCTCTGCTCGGCAAGATGACTGGCGGTAATCCATTTCTTTTCTTTTCTGCTCTCTCTGCAGATCACTTTGTGTATCTTCCTATATCTCCACAGCAGCGGAAGGGAATGAATGGGTTTTTTTATCGTTCGTTCTATATCTCGACAGCAGCTGTAGGTAATCTTCGTAATCATAGCCAACACCAATTAGCATAGATCATCTAGCCAGGTTGGTAATGAAGAGAACAGCGAGGGGCGGATTAGTTTACATACTCTTCGTCTAGATCGTTCTTTCTCTCCTTGGTAGCCAGCCAGACATAGAATCCTTCCTTCTGACCAGACCCATTAGCTTGACTTATGACCATACCCATGCGTGACAAGCAATACCCGTGATGCAGAGCGAGGAAGAATAGAGAGGGATGAATCTGTAACCTTTACCTGCTTCCATCAACCAATAAATAGTTACAATCCAGTTAATCTCCATGGCTCTCTGCTCATTCAATTTGAGACATTAAAAAATTAAAAGTTGTCAATCAAGCTTAACATGGGGATATGAATGAAATATGACCAAAGGTTGACAATGCCAAGGGTAATAAGAGAATCTGCATGTCTCTGATAGATGTGGGATAAGTAATGTAAGCCAAAGGCAGATTAATGTGTCAGACCTGCAATGACTTCATAATATCAGGCTCTTTTCCATCACTTCGCTCAAGTGCTTCCTGTGCTTGAAGCTCCATAGATTCACGCATCAGTTGACTTAAGAAAGTCACATCATCAGACATGACACCAAGCCCCCTTAAAAGCTTGGAACCAAACTACAAACTTGTCTGCCAGTAATGCACATATGCAATAAAAATAAGCTCTTTAATCTCAACTGTATATGTTGTTGACTTAGCTGAAACTAAGTAACAAATGAA
>LPNX010244106.1:434881-455082 GCA_001517045.1 Pseudotsuga menziesii
ACTTCTAGATACACTATAAGTCTTGGATCAGCAGCTGTCTCATGGAGATCACGCAAACAATCAGTTCCGGCAGATTCAACAATAGAAGCAGAATATGTGGCTGCAGCTGAAGCAACGAAACAAATAGTATGGATCAGGAAGATACTTGAAGATTTGCAAGAAAAACAAGAGAACTCCACTCCATTACTGATCAACAATACTTCTGCAATCAAGCTGGCTAAGAATCCTAGATTCCATGATCGAACCAAACACATCAACACAAAGTATCATTTGATTCGACATCATGTAGAGGCCAAGACAGTCCATCTTCGACATTGTTCCACAAATGATCAAGTTGCAGAAATCTTCACCAAAGTGCTTGGACGAGAAAAGTTTGAAAGATTCAGAAACATGCTCGGACTTACGAACACTCCTTAGGATTAAGAGGGGGATTGTTAGAATATAATTCGTTAGGGATTATTGTAAATAAATAATAAATAGGAATATGAATAGATGCGTAGGAAGATGAAACGGCTGGTTCTCAACCGCCACATTGTAATGTATAAATATTTGCATTTGGCTATGTAATACTATCGAATCGGGAGTTATTACCAACACTACCCACTGGAAGATGGATTTATTTCATCTATGAAATCTAGACCCCATTGCTAGAAAGGCCCAATCACTATAATAGGCCTAAGGGGCAAGGATTTGAGCTACTGCTTCCCTGTAAACTTTTGGCACTGATCACAGGCCCTTACAAAAGTACATACATCAACAAAAAGGATTAGCAAATATACCCTGCCCTCAGGATCTTGTGGGTTGTGTTCTTCCAATAATGATGGACACCACATGTGCTAGAATGAAAGTGATGCATGACCAAATATAATTCTTCTTTATCTAGACATCTCAACAAAATTCCAGATAGAACTTTCCAGTACAACAGTTTATCAACTAGGCATAATTTAACAGATTTTTATTTTAGAGCTCATGCTTGATTAGGAGTGAGACCAGGAGGAACTTCTAATTTTTGAAAAAAATGAATAATACCTGAGTACCACTCACATGAAGACAGGTTTTTCAGCCACTGGTTGAATGTCATTCTGATCTTGAACTCCCTCTGTTGCTACTACAATTTTCAATTTGGCTGAATTGACACAAGTGAAGTTTATCCCCATTAATTCACAGTTTTCTTTAGCCATGAGTTTGGCCAGACCTAGTCCCTTTACTAGAATAGTGGGATTCACCTCTATATCAAACTCAATGAGCTTGTCAATCCACTTAGCTCTCTTCCCATCAATGTCAGGCTGAGTCAAAACATCCTTCACAACAGCTGAAGGGACATATGCAAGAACTTTTGCATGGAGAATGTAAATTATGAAAATCTTCAATGACTTTATGAGAGCATAAGCTTGTTTCTCAATTAAATCATACTTCAACTCAGCATCTCTCAAGTTTTTGCTAAAGAATGCAATCGGATGATCAAGACCCCCATCATTTTTTTGTAACAGAATAGCTGCCACTGTGTAATAGGATGCAAAGGAGAATATATAAAAAATCTTGGTATAGTTCGAACTAATCAGGGTTGGGGCTTCCATGATAGCCTTCTTGATGTCTTCGAAAGAGCTTCTTTCCTGGTCAGTCCATTTTATTTTTGCATCCTTTTTCAGCATGGTTGTTATGTGCTTTACCAGCTTAGAAAAATTAGGGATGAACCTCCTGACAAATTTTATCTTACCCAAAAAGGACTAAATATCCCTTTTTGACCTTAGAATGGACAACTTCTAGATTTCTTCCACTCTTACTGGATCAATCTTTACACCTTCAGCTGAGACTATGTGACCTAGTAGTTTCCCCTCACTAAGTGCAAAATGGGACTTTTTAGGGTTAAGTGATATTCCAAACCTCCTGCACTTTAGAAATACCCTCCTCAAATGTTGTAAATGATCATGATGGCTGTGAGAGTAGACAGTTAGTTCATCCAAGTATATAAGCACAAATTTATCTTTCAACCCTACAAAATCTAGGTCCATGGATCTCTGAAATTATCCCCAACATTCATCATCCCAAATGGCATTTTAGCATACATGAAAGCTCCCCAAGGGGTGGTAAAGGCAGTATTCCCTTGGACATTGGGGTGCACAGCAACTTGGTTGTATCCAGAAAAGCAATCCAGAAATGACATGACACTAGCCCCTGAGACTCTTTGTAACAAGTGTTCCATCTTGGGTAGTGGATAGTTGTCCTTTTTGGAGCATTTTTTCAGGTGTCTAAAATCCACACACAACCTGATTTCCCCATTCTTATTCCTTACCACCACTAGGTTTGCAATCCACTTGGAATACCTAAGGGGGATTATGATTTTGGCTTTGAGGAGCTTATGGATTTCTTTTTCAATTACAGGTAGCAGGAGAGAACTGATGGATCTTAGCTTCTGTTTGAAAGAGACGGTGTCCTTCTCCAAAGGAATCATGTGCTGGATGATATTGGTGTCACGGGTTTTCAGGTCATTGTACTCCCAGGAAAAGATATCAGCAAATTTGTTTATCAGGCTGCAAAATTTGGATCTTTGATCAGCAGTCAACTCAGTGGATAGTTTTATTATTTTTGGATGGCTTTGTCTACCTATGTTTTACTCTTGGACAGCATGGTCTTGCTCCTTTTTGGAAGGCTTGAAAGGCATGTCATTATGATCAAAAATATCTTCCAGAGGTACCAAACCCCGAGGTATATAATTGTTGGGTAATTGGACAATATTTTGATCAGCTACTTTAACTTTCAACTTGATCTGTTGGGATTCCTCCATGTTAAGGTTTTCCTGATCTATATGTATATCATAGAATTCATCTACTAGCTAAAGGAATTTACTAAACTCATCATCATTCTCAAACACCTTCAAAAATTTGACATTATCTGGCAGGGAAGGTCTGTACCTGACCTAAACATCATAGCTAAGCTTAGGAGGTAAAGGAGGAACAAACAGACTTGTAGAGATAGCCAGGGAATCAGTAAGGTGATTCAAAGGCCTAGGTATATATGACAGTTCAAAAAACATAAAGGAGTCTCTGAGTTTCCATATCTTGTCCCTATAGGCCTTTAGTCTGACATTTTTTGCCTAAAAAGTGTCATGCACATGATCCCCATCTCCTTGACAGCTTTAACTCCTAGCAGCAAGGATTCATATTCTACTATATTGTTAGTGGTTTTAAAATCAAGCTTATAAGAAAGATGAATATTTTCCTTGGATGGAGAAATCAATAATACACCTGCACCTACTGAGCTTTGAGTGCTAGCTCCATCAAAATACATGTTCCAGACTGCTGTGGTCACTTCTTTGGGCTGCTGACAGGTGGGCTTAGTAATATGGACTGATGTTTGCTGAGAATCATCTATTTGTAGAATGCATGACCCAAAATTAGTGTCTACTACATAGATGGGGTGTTTTACTGAACTCCTTTCATTGCTTATGATGTAGGCAAGTTGATTCTCTCTGTAAAGCCTCTTGGTCTCCCCTCCAAACATAGGGATTGTGGCATATGTAAGGTCCATCCGAAGGGTGCCACCTAGCCTTTTGCTCCATGATCGAGACAGTAAGAGACAAAATTTAGGAGGGATATCAGCCACTATAATGTCCATCATGATGCTTTTTGAAGGTAGCTGAATGAGGTTCGCAACCAGGTCTTTGATGAGGCCCAAGCACTTGACCTTTCTGGAGTCAAAGGAGAATAAATCATGGAAGGGCTTTGTAATGCTGAGACCAAGCTCATCCATCACAGCCTCTGGCATTAGGTTATGGGAAGCTCCTTAATCCAGTAGACATTTGTGAAGGACATCACTCAGAGGATGACAGGTAGTAGGAGAGAACTGATGGATCTCAGCTTCTGTTTGAAAGAGATGGTGTCCTTCTCCAAAGGAATCATGTGCTGGATGATATTGGTGTCATGGGTTTTCAGGTCATTGTACTCCCAGGAAAAGATATCAGCAAATTTTTTTTATCAGGCTTCAAAATTGGTATCTCTGTTCACCAGTCAACTCAGTGGACAGTTTTATTAGTTTTGGATGGCTTTGTCTACCTATGTTTTACTCTTGGACAGCAGGGTCTTGCTCCTTTTTGGCAGGCTTGAAAGGGATGTCGTTATGATCAAAAATATCTTCCAGAGGTACCAAACCCTGAGGTATATAATTGTTGGGTAATTGGACAATATTTTGATCAGCTACTTTATCTTTCCACTTGAGCTATTGGGATTCCTCCATGTTAAGGTTTTCCTATTCTATATGTATATCATAGAATTCATCTACTAGCTAAAGGAATTTACTAAGCTCATCATCATTCTCAAACACCTTCCGAAGTTTGACATTATCTGGCAGGGAAGGTCTGTACCTGACCTGAACATCATAGCTGAGCTTAGGAGGTAAAGGAGGAACAAACAGACTTGCAAAGATAGCCAGGGAATCAGTAAGGTGATTCAAAGGCCTAGGTATATATGACAGTTCAAAAAACATAAAGGATTCTCTGAGTTTCCATACCTCGTCCCTATAGGCCTTTAGTCTGACATTTTTTGCCTAAAAAGTGTTGTTGACCTGCTGTATAATAAGGTCTGCATCTCCAAAAATTCTCATGCACATGATCCCCATCTCCTTGACAGCTTTAACTCCTAGCAGCAAGGCTTCATATTCTGCTATATTGTTAGTGGTTTTAAAATCAAGCTTATAAGAAAGATGAATATTTTCCTTGGATGGAGAAATCAATACTACACCTGCACCTGCTGAGCTTTGAGTGCTAGCTCCATCATAATACATGTTCCAGACTGCTATGGTCACTTCTTCGGGCTACTGACAGGTGGGCTTAGTAAGATGGACTGATGTTTGCTAAGAATCATCTATTTGCAGAATGCATGACCCAAAATTAGTGTCTATTGCATAGATGGGGTGTTTTACTGAACTCCTTTCATTGCTTATGATGTAGGCAAGTTGATTCTCTCTGTAAATCCTCTTGGTCTCCCCTCCAAACATAGCGATTGTGGCATATGTAAGGTCCATCTGAAGGGTGCCACCTAGCCTTTTGCTCCATGATCGAGATAGCAAGAGACAAAATTTAGGAGGGATATCAGCCACTATAATGTCCATCAAGATGCTTTTTGAAGGTAGCTGAATGAGGTTCACAACTAGGTCTTTGATGAGGCCCAATCACTTGACCTTTCTGGAGTCAAAAGAGAATAAATCATGGAAGGTCGTTGTAATGCTGAGACCAAGCTCATCCATCACAGCCTCTGGCATTAGGTTATGGGAAGCTCCTGAATCCAGTAGACAATTATGAAGGACTTTATCATGGATATTCAAGGATATATAGAAAGGTGGTCATGAGTCCTTTAAGTCTTCAATCATAGGACCTAGGGTTACAATAGGCTTATCATCTTGCAGATTTACAAAGTCAGTATCAATATGCATCTTGGCTGAAGAGAATTTAGTATGCATCATTTTTCATTAGCTCAATTAATGGGAAAGGAATATTTATTTTTTGAATCTTTGACTCTAGGTTGAAAGAATAATGCAGCCTATCAAGAAACCTTACCTCATGTACTAGAGATTTGAGTTGGACATGGTCAGGGTTTGATGGAGGTTCTGATTTTTGCAATGATTTGGAAATGATAGCCACTTTCTTTGGTAAAACAGTAGCCTTTTTAGCTGGTGCAGTGGGCTGTTTGAAAGGAACAATATTCTTCTTAAGAGGAGAAACTAGCTTGGACCTCAGATTATACCCCCCTTGACCAACAACCTGATATACTGCTTCTTCAATGATCTACTCATCAACTAGAGCTTCCTCATATTCTTCCTGTGTTAGAAAAGAATAGTCAACCTCATCTTCCATGCAGTGGATCTATTCATCAGCCTCTCCTTCTTCCTCAATGAATTCTTGCTCTTCTTCTAGTACAACATTCTAAAATGGAGCTCAAATTCTCTGATCTTCCCCTTGATTCCTTTCCCTTTTGAGGATCTAAACTAGGGGGTTTCCTCTTCTATAAGGGACAAAATTAGGGTTTCTGGGAACAAAATCACTTGGCCCTTTACCCCTCATAGGTATCTATCCTCGGTCCTTTAGCTTAGAAATTTCAGCAGTCAAGTTATCTAACAGTTTGGTCATTTTGTTAATCTTGTTCTCTGATGAAGCCCCAATAGGGTTTGCTGGTTGTTTCTTCCTGTCTATCTTTCCTTTGACATTCTGGGATGCCACAATGTTTGATTCTACCTCTAGGGCAGCATCCTACATGAGTGATAAGGAGGCAGACCTCCTTTCTTTGAGAAGTAGGCAGAAATCAGATTCAAATTCATTTGCATAAGTTATCCTGGTTGAGGTATCAGTGGGCTTGATTTTAGTGGGATCTTGCTGTACATATTGTTGTACCTCTTGGTGAAGTTGGAGATAGATTCCCCATTCTCTCTCTTCAAGTTGTTGAACTCTGTGATATAATAGAGGTGGTATTTCCTCTATCCCCAATGTTTTAGAAATATGTCATCTATGGCTTCAATTCCTACTACTAATCCAGTAGGCAGTTCTTTAAACCATTTCCTAGCCTGACAATATAGGATTTGTACAAAAACCATAGTCCAAACATCTTCATGTTCTATATTAATGTTCTCAGCATAACTGTAAAATGCCTCTAGATGTTCTTCAGCTATGAAATATCCCTCTCCTGTGAACTTTTGCATGTACTTGAGGTAGTCTATAGTGGGCATGGCCGAGAGAGGGTTAGGAAAATTTAGGGGGGCATACCTAGCTACCAGGATCCTTTCCATTTTGGTCAACTGAGGGGCAGCCATATTGGAAATGGGTATGTAAAGGGTGGAGGAAGCTAGTACTAATGTAGGTAGTAGCTGAGAAGGTGGTGGTAAAATTATCCCAATGGAGTCACCAGGGATTGGATCTTCACAAGCAGTAGTGCTTGAAGATGCCCAAACCCTAGAATTTTCTGATGTATTTATAAATTCCCAAGAATTAAGTGTTTCAACAGAAGAAATAATAGTAGAAACATTTCTTGAAATACTTGATGTAGCTTCCTTTGTAGCACTGCTGGTCTGCCTTAGTGAAGCCCTAAATCTTCTCAAAATCTCTTCTGGATCTGAAATCGGTGTTGTTGGTGGCCCTTGAGGGTTTTCTCTGGTACTGGGTCTTCAGGAAGCCACCTTATTTCAATGGAGTTTCTAGATAGATGATTACAACCAAAATAATGTCCAAGCTTTGTCTATCATAAAAGCAAGGATCTATGTCATCACTCAGGGAAGCTGAGCTTTAGTCTCCTCTCCCTAGCAATGGTGCCAATTTGTTATCACTCCAAAAAAATCCTCTAGGTTGTAGCTCAAGGATTCCTGGTAACTTACAATGTTTTTTGGGGTTTTCTAAAATGGATCAAGTCAAGTGACCTATATGACCTTCCACTCTCAAGACATGCATGAAACTCAATAGAGTACAAGGCTTTTAGTTACCACTGTTTAGAGGTTGACAATATGGTGTGGGGATGGAGAACTCATCATGATAGCAGATTCATACATAAAACAGATACATATAAATGGATAAATCATGATAAGGAAAGCACTTATAATTCAAATCACATCAACATGCGAATAGGGTGACAGCTATCAAACATTAATCAACTTGAATATAACTTGAATAACACATTCAAGCATAAGCACAGAAAAGACAGAAATGGAAGCTAAACAAATGATAACAAAAGAGCTTATATTAGGTCATGAGTAAAATGAGAAGATTGACAATAGCAATGGTCTACAAGTCCCTGAAGTCGAACATTTTCAATAAAAAAAAGTCTTAGGATTTATAGCCTTTACAAATATACTCAGATCCTGAAAACTTGGATCTAATTTAACAAAAATAAACAAAATAATTGTTTTTTGCAAAATTAGATTAAAAAACCCTAATTAAGTACTAGTCTAACTAACTATAGAACTAGTTCACTGTATGAACCTTTAGATAACTAAGGTAACTGCTGGAAATCACTGCCACTAGCCCTCTGTTGGTTAAGTCACCATTTCACTTTGACAACTAAGTGTTGGTGGCCTTTTCTCCCTTTATGTCATAATAAAACTTAAGCACACCTTCCATGATTTTTTCTTCAGCGTCCTTCATCTTTAAACTTTGTCCCTGAGCCATCCATGTTCACCCAACACTGGTCTTGCGTGTCAAAATTTAATTTTATGCCTCTATCTGTTTTTAATGGTTAAGAGGCCAAAATATCAGAACAATTTGCTACCAAAAGCGAGGCTTTCAGTGGCTAATGAACTGCCTCAGCATCCGCCTAGGCCACCGAAAGCCCTGTTCTTCAAAAATTCTTGGGCCAAATCCAAAACTTTTCTGTCAAGTTTTTTTTCTCAGCTTTCTTCTTCAGTAGGATTTCTATTAGGAGGGTTAACAGTAACCTGGCTGGCTTCTGGAGGCTGAAGGTTGACTACAGATTTCGCTAGCATTTTTAATCTGAGGTGGCTGCTAGGGTTTTGCTTGGCCTCCTTTAGCTGCAGTCTCTGAAGCCTAATCATCCTTTACAATCTAGTATTGTCTTTTAGGTACCTTCTATTTAGTCTCTTTGAGAAAATATACCTTTCTCTCTGCTCTAGGTAAGACTTATGTAGCAGCTTGTTCCTACTTGTCAATGCAACATTATTTTTCTTTATTTCCCTTTCCAAAATCTCCATCTCATACACTTGCCTCAGCAGTTGATTTATCCTTTGATTCTTGGGCTTGCTGGACGAAGCCTTCTCTACTAGTTCCTCTTGCTCTTTTGGTGTAGGGGATGGTAGTTCTTCAGTCACTGCTATAACCTGCAAAGATAGGTCTACACCTTCTTCTAGTTCCTCTTCTGAATCTGAGTAGGGCAGGTTCAAAATGTTCTCACTATGTGTTGCAACTTCCTGGCCCTTCTCATTGAAATACAAGTTCCTTTTGACCTTATTGGCTTTGGAAGAGGAGGGAATTTGTTCTACTACTGCTGGGTATATAGCCCTTCTCTTTGTTCTCCCAATCCTTGATGTGCTAGACTTTTTGGCAGGAGACTTCCCCTTTTCTTCTAGCTGAAGGCCTATTTCAAATCCATTCCAGAACAAGAAATAAGGCCATGACATATTCCTCCTCTTTAGCAATTCTTGGATCAGAAGTTGGATAACTCCATGATGAGACAATCTACCAACAATCTCGGTTGGCTGAGTCTTCACCTGGTGTGCCATTTTTCCTAGACTCCTATGTAAGTAAAAGGGAAAATTTAGTGGGCTTTTACCTATGAAGTGGTTCATTATTTTAAAATGGTAGATCATGGCTCTGTTATATCTTCCTTCACATGTTATGTAGACCACAATGACCTTCAGCTATTACTGCCACCTCTCTTCTAACTAGGAGGATGGCACACTCTTCTTCCACACCACTCCTTTATGCTCAGGCTTTAGGTAAGACCTAAACTTTACATCCTTTGGTATGGTGGTTTTGAACCACTTTTCTCCTGTGCTAGGGAGTTCAGTAACTTCAGTGATTAGGGTTTCATCTATGTGGAATTCCTCTTTTCCTGTGACTGCCTTAGAGCCATCAAATGAGAGAGAAAATGCCTCAGCCACCTGCTGATGTGAACCTTGTATATTCTCACAAAACCTATAGCAGCCAGCATCCTGGAAAAGTTTACAGACCTCTAGATGTGCTTCCAAATAGCTGATATCTTCCAATTCCTTCCTGATAGCAGGTCCTCCCTTCTTCATCTTGTTGAATTCGACTCCTGGGTGCCTGCAAAAATAAGTTTAAGTTCTGTATGATAGTGTTTTAGCAGGCTGCTTCTCAAAGATGACTTTCTGGTGGAGAGAAATGCTCAATTCGAAGGTGGGGTGTACTGAAGATTTGGCACCGATTATGAGGGATTTATCCTTTATGATTTCAGCTGAGGTCAAAGGGTGATGTCTTCTGTTTATATTTTCAAGACCCCTTGCCCAGCAATGATGTCAAAATCAGTCTTGATGCTCATTGGGATTTTCTGCAGCTTTGTGGATATGTGGATAGAGAAGGACGGTTTCATCAAATCAGTCATCATTGGTTTCAAATAACGACCTTATTACTCATTCCCTCATGCAGTTACATAGCATCATGTCCTTTTAGTGGTTTATCACTCCCTTCACTAATTGTTATCTTCTTGATGGGGTTTGATTTTACCAATTTCTAACCATCTCTCCTTTTTCCTATTCGGTAGCTAACAATATTCGGGAATTTTTCTACAAGCCACTGAAAAGATGGATTTCAGTGGCTAATGAAATGATAATCCTTTCACCCAAGCCACTGAAACCATTTTCCCAATGTCGCGGTGAAACCCAAATTTTGGTGGATAGTGGCCTCGCCGAATATTATTTTTAACTACCAAAATCCCGTCCCTTCGGTGGCTAACGAAATGTAAGATCTTTCACCTAAGCCACCGAAAGCGCTTTTTCCCAACTCCTTTTTTCTTGTTTTCGATGGTTAACGCCCCTCTTGAACTATTTACTAAGCTGCCAAAAGCATCACCTTTTGGTGGCTAATGAGATGTCTAACGTCTCACCTAAGCCACCGAAAACACCTTTACCAATGTTGATTTTTGTCTACTTTCGGCGGTTAACCCCCTTTTTGGAATTTTCACTAAGCTACCGAAAGCAACACTTTTCGGTGTCTAATGAGTCATTTGAAATCTCACCTAAGCCACCGAAAGTGTTTTTACCATTTACTCACTCAGGCCCGCTTTCGGTGGTTTACCTTTATCCTGTGTTAAACCGTTAGCTTCTGAAACAAAGCCTTTCGGTGGCTAATGAGCTATTAAGAACCACTCCTAAGCCACCGAAAGCTAAAACTTACAATTTCTTCAACCATAGCACAAACAGAGACCTTCAATTTTTTAGTCATCTTTAAATCTTTCATTACATGACTCAAATTCTTCATACTATCAAAATAAATTTATTTTGGGAGCTAACACAGAGATTGTGGAAATGCATTGATAACATCAATGAATATGATTAGAGAAGATACATGTATGTTAGATTAAGTAGAGTATTTTGTCATAGTTGTAAGTAGGTGAAGGGAAGACTTGAGGACTGATCGTGATGCATACATGGTTATTGAATAATGAATAACTAAATATGCTTTATGAATTTTTAAATAAGTAAAAAGTGTTAAAGGGTACATGATAATGATTCACCCCCCTCTTTGTATCGTTTTGTCTTCCAACAATTAGGGCTAACTTCATGCCCCTTTGACTGTCAAACAGGGTTTTCTATGGCTTGATTTGTCAAAACATACCCATATTTGTTCTTGTTGTTGTTTTACTTGACCACAATCAGCTCAAAAAACTCATATTTATCCCAAAGTAGATTGATGTTACAATATACCTCCTCCATAAATGTTATACAGGGTTGTAGTTTGCAATTTAGAAGTCCCAAAGTGCCCAGGAGTTCCTAGGAACCTCCTAGATCTGAGAATTGGTGTTGTCTAATATTGTTTGACATGGAAAAGGGACCTCATACAAAACCCCACAAGGGTTTGAATATCCCACCTGCTAAACCCTATAAGAGTTTGAATACCACAAGCCCTAGATCTCTAAGGCTTCAAAAACCCTAAAACAAGGTACCTCTAAGCCTAAAGAAAACTCATGTATCAAACATAAAGGGCATAATATGATAAAAAGCTTATGAAGACCTATCAACCATCTATTGTGCACCATACATATATCAACCTGTTTATTTTGCTGAGAGGCATGGTGAAATGAATATGCTTAATTTGAGGTTGACCAATTTTCCAAATTCAAGAAGAAGTGGTTCTTGCTACTGATCTAGTCCATAGAATCACTTAGATTTCCTAAAATTTTCTTTTTATGCACAGGTTTGTCCTCAAATTTAGCCCAAAATTAGATTATTGTTGATTAGGGGGTCAAATAGGGATGAGAATTTATTTTAGGGCCTAGTATGTGCCCAACAAAATGGATTTATTTATCAAATATTGATTGTTTACTAATGATACTCATTCTCAAAAGTGCCCAGGTCTGAGTTTTATCCACGTTACCATCTTGTCACAATTATACCCAGAACACACTAAAAATTGGATTTGGTTGATTTATGGTTTTTTGAAGGCCAAGAGATATGTTTTCTATTGTTTTTTGAGGCTAACAAATACCAAAACTGACTAGAAATATACTAGATCAACTAATTAGGTTCTTAGGAGGATCAGCATATGTCAAGGTCATCAAGGAATGTGCCTAGGACTCATTTTGATTGTTGTATGAGGATTAGATAGGACAACATGCCCATGTTTTCTTTAACCATTCTAAACTATGTCAAACTCCATTTTATTTCCCAATGCTAATGGGCCTTCCTTTCAACCCATCTAACTCATATAGAGTGCCATCAACTAGTCAATATCTTATGAAATGGTATACATCATCCTCCTTATCAACCACTTTTTGTTCATTAAAGACAAAAGGCTATGGTCTAGAAAAATTATTGTGAGCAGCATGAATGGCTTCACTATTGTTGATAGAAATCCTTTCATATTGAAAATTCAGGGACAATTACATCATGTACTAATATTCCTTCGCATATATATAAATATTGTAATAATTCACATAAAAACCTCATAATTGAGACCTTGACAAAAACCCTGACCAAATATTTGAGCTTAATACAACCACAAAAAATGTTTATTTCTCAAAAAATGACTGTAAATGGAAGTAATTTGCTAATTATTTTAAACAGATTTTGAATAGACTGTAATGATCGACTAAATGTTTCTCATAAGCTATCAATAAAAACAATTTTTTTTCTTCTGAGAACCCCTAGTTAGTATTGTTAGCTGGAATATTTCACCTCCTACAGATAGCAAGGTGTTCCACTAGTCTGAATGGTTCAGATCTAGAACAAATAGAGGATAGAAGTTGAAGACTCTCCCTGGACACTGTAGATACCTGGAATGTAATGATTCAATAGTAACCCTATGTACTTGCAAAATCTTAAACACGAAAACACATCAAAACTGCTAGAATATAATCTACTGATCCATGTTAGTGACTAAGGAATCTAACAACATACATGTGAAATCAAACAACAACAATATATGTGGGACAGAAATCAACTTGCATTAATTTAGAAATATATGGAATTTTACAACCAAGCCTTAGTGTTAACATGCATCTCCATGAAACCAAGCATTCTCATCCCCATAAGCTCTGACTCTAGCTCTCTATGCTCTCCAATGTCTTGGGCCAAGTAATCAATCCAACAGCATAATAATACTGTTGACGGGCATAGATGACTATGCATGCAACGGGGAAGACAACCCAGACCGGGATCCTTAGAACAGGTTCCAAGCTGTTTGGGATGGTTGCTTCCGACAAGTTTAAAGGCTCTATTAGCCTGAAAGTCTAACACTACTATCCTAGGTAATTAGGTTTATACTTATTTCTGTACAAGTTAATGAAAATTGTTAATTACAATATGAATCGGTTTATACCAAATGTTAACCAATTATTTACAGAACTGATAACTTACAAAGACACATCATATACATTAATTACAAAAGAATAATATGAATGTGACATGATTATAAACAGTTGATTCCATGGATTCTTAAATAATAAAATTAACTGAAAAGAAAAGCATTAACCTAATCTAATTCCCACCTTGATCAGGAGCAATAAAATATTTAACTTGATATCAGATTCACTAATGAAACTGTTGCATTAACAATCCTGAAATATTCAAAAGGAAATTTTGAGATTGACAAGATCATACAACAGAAACATACACCATAAATGGTATGATGTGAAACATAAGTAAATCAGAATCAGTACAAGTCGATAATTAAATCACATATATTTGCATAATTCTGAAAAGAAATTATAACAAACATTAACAACATGGAAAATTAAACAACAAGGCTAAGTGATACAATACACACAAATACAAAGTAAAAATACTGTAGATATATATAAGTATCACCAGTTTAACAATATGCAGCTGCTGACAGGAAACTGTCTTGAATCACAGGGAAATTAAACAGCAGTCTTGTTCCTTCCTTCTCCAAACTATCGACTCCGCGGCAGCATGGTTTTCTGAGCTTTCAAGAGAGAAATCTCTTAAGCTTTGGCAGCCCCTCTGTTTGCTCCTCCCTTTGCCAATCAAATTCCAATTGCTTAAATAAAAAACAGTGAGAAGAAATGAATCCCAAATTGAGCTCTGCTCAGGCAAATTTCTGGAAAGAACCGTTTCTTTGCCGGCCGCAACTGCAAAAAACATGCTCAAAGGATCCCCGAAATCTCCCAGAATCCATCATTTTCTGGCGAAATTCCTATAAGTAAAACTAAATGTGTCCGTCTTGGAGAAAACCCATGTTTCGGATTTTTAATATCTGTTTCCAGTTGCTCATAATGTGGCTCAGAAAATCGCCTGTCAGTTAAAAACGCGATTTTGGAACTGGCAACAATCCCGGCAGTTTCTCTGAAAACTGAACTGCCGCTCCTTATTTTATGAACTATTCTTTTAATTGATTTGCATATGAGCAACTTGCTGGAGATTATCTCCGAGTTTAATGGTCTTAGCACGATTTTATTCGCGTTCATACTGCATTCATTTCGTGAACCGTTTCCCATCTTATTTTATTTTGAGCTTGGGCGATTGAAACTCCGTTGAGATCTGTAGTCATCAAAACCGACAAATTAATACATAAATAGCATCTAAAGCTAAACTAAAAATCATAAACAAAATGCAAAAACAGGAATGAAATAAAACTTTAAAATTATGCGATCGATTGTAAAGGTCGGCCACATTTATTTATTTTCAAACTCGATCTTTAAGCCCTCGCTTCCACTTCACATATTTGCTAATTTCTTTGATAGCCAAATTCTCCACAGTATCTTTTTTTCGAGAGAGATTATGTGATAAGTCTCCATGTTAAACCACAACGTTTCTTATCCTTCACAATTTCTCGAATGAAGAAAGCTAACGCGTGAGACCCTCGAATCTCTACAATATTGACCCGACCATGCATTACCCATTGATTAACGTCCGAGTCAACCCACATTATGATCAATCACCCAATTTCGCAACCTTATCAACGTCCATAATAATAAAATTAAATAGCAAAAATCAAACGATTACTATTTAGACAAGATTTCAAGGTTTAGTTATGAGGAAAAGATATATAAAAAGAAAATATTAATGCTCATCCCTTAACTGTTAATGTAAATCCATCCAAAGTAATAACTTGAACATAGTGATTTTGTCAACTAATCCATAGTTCGCAAAGGTTTCTTTTAAAAACATTGAATTTCATGTTTCAGTAGCTGCTGGAATGTCACAATTTCAGTAGCTGTCAATTCTTTAGTTTTGTTATATGAAATTCAAAAATTTCATCAAAACAAAATACAATTTTGTTTGATGAAATAATGTTTTTTTAAAGGCTTTTGGGTAGGGGCACAACAGATGACGACTGACTGGGCGAAACAGTTGTCTCTGCGAAAACATGAAATCTGAATTGTGTATGTAGCAAGATAAGAAAAATTTTCTTTATCTCAGATTAGCATTTTCTTAAAGATAAAAGAACTGTGCTTAATGATAAGATTAGATTTCAAACTAATACCAGATTTGATTCTTCTATCATTATCCAGAAATTACCTTAAAAAATGATACAAATTTTAAGTTTTTTCAGAAAACATAAGACTCCAAAAGAAATTAGTCCTGGGAAATACAATGCAATTTTGATATTTAACCAGTTTTTAAAGATATGATCCCAATACTATAGTCATGACCCTCCTACCCGCAGGCGTCCATAGCCTCGAAAGGGTTGACTTTTAACCATACATCCTACCGTTCTAGTCCCAAGATAAGATAAAACATGAATATTTAGAACTTCTCAATTTATTAATGGGTAAGATGCATTGGAACCTCTTCACGAGTGTAGGATGACCTTGGATTCTTATAGATTTTGTATATATAACAATTTATGATTTGGAATCCAAGTTTGCCACAGACGGAGCCCTCCTACCTACAGGAGTCCATAGCCTTGAAAGGGTATGTCTTTTAACCCATTCTACCCAACGGCTTATATCCCAAGCTAATAAGTTTAAAGAAGTCTTCATATTCAGCATTTAAGTGCTCATCCACAAGAGATTTGCATGTTTAAAATGGGGGAACGTAATAGAAAACTCTTTACGAGTAAGATAGCGTAAAGGATCTATAGATAACTGATTTTATTATTAAATTGCAACTGCTTTCCCAAAACTGATTTCTAAATAAGTAATAGAATTCCTAGTAATAATGACTTCGATATTCATTAAATCCAACAATTTGAGGATAATGATAAAAAAAAAGAAATAAAGTGAAAGTTTTCATCTAGTAGTTTTGTTTGCAACAGTTCAATTTCTTTTTCTTTTATTTCTGAGGTAAGAACAGATTTCTTAAAAGTCTAGCTTTCTTCATGTTTTATATAATCAGATTCCAATTTTATGACAGAAAAGCATTCCAAGATCTGAATCATTTCTCCTGGTTTTGAAAAATCAAAAGAAACACAAAAATCAAAAATAAAAATAAATTGAAAAGAAAACAACCAATATACACATGAGTTTTTATTTGAGCAAATTATTGAAACAAAGGATTTCAAAGTCTACGAGAAAATTCCTAGTAAAGAAAATGAAAATTTTAAAATCAATTCCACACACACATGAGTTAAATCAAGATCTCATCAAACAGAAAATAGGTTTAAACAACATATGACTAATCACCAACAAAAGAAAATGAGAGATTAAAATAGATTAACATGTTTTAAAAAAATTTATCCCTATTTTGTTTTAACATCTTTCAATTAAGTCAAAGTTGTTTTCAATAATCGATGAGATGTCAATCTAATGTGTTTTTTTCAAAAATAAAATTAACAAAATAAATCCTAATGAGTATGCAGCTATAAAAAGATGAAAGGTTCTTTATTTTAAGGAGAAGACTAAAAATGAGAGGAAGAACTGCGTCCCTAATAAATGATGTCACCATCTCATTCTTAAAATGATGTTGTCGCAACTCCATATATCTGCATTTATTCAAATGTAAACAAACATAAATCATTCTAAATTATAAACCTAACCTAAACTAATAAAATAAAATATATACAAACTAAGTAAACGAAAATTTCCAGTGAAGCCATCGTAATAACTCCAATGCTGCAAAATCAAACAAAATGATAATCAGCAATAAGAATTGAAGTATTTTGAAACCAAAAATAAATAAATCTGACTTACCATCTTGACTTTCAAAAAACAAAATAAACGCCAACTTACCATTCTCTGGAAACTTCGCAAGAAAAGATCTCTCGAGCCAATCTGCAATCCTATCATAATATGTGTGATTAATAAAATAGGATTGTTCGAAAGAATATGGTAATGAGAGAGATATATCGTGACAATCATGTGCTAAAGTTTTGTGCAAAGAATCATGTGAAAGAAACTCAAAGTTAAACAATCCTTCATGTAGGTTTTTATCCCTATGAACATCATCTTGCAGACAAACACATCGTTTAAAAAGATCATGAAATTCAGATTCAATTTTCTTAAATTCAAGTTGAAGAATTTTCTCTGCATTATGATTAATATCTTGATCAATTTGATAGGGATTAAATTCCTCATAATCACTAACTTGAGATAAACTAATGGAATACAACAAGGTAAGTGAAAAATCATCATTAATTATTGTAAGATGTAAATTATGATGATGATCAATATTGACTTTACCTGCTCCATATTGATTTTCAAACTCAAGTGACTGATCATGATAAGATTGTTGATCTGAGAATTTCGATGAATCATAAGAAACTTGTTCAAGTTTGCTTGTTTGAATATTTCCTAATTCCCGCATATAATTGAGAAAATATCTCATGGGAAGAAAGATTAATTTCTTCATTTTCTAAATGCAAATCATGATTGTATTGTACCGCATAAGATTGTGACAATGAAAAATCATAAGAATATGAACTATGCATTGCCTCTTGATTAAAAATATCATGGTACAAGGAAAAATATGTTGAAGCATTAAGAGAATGAAATTCTTTTCGTGGATAAGAAAGATCATCACAGGAAAACTCTTCATTAAAAAATTCCTCTTCAAAAGGTGAGTCTATAGGTGGTTTGGTTTCTTCTTCTAGTATAGAATGATTGATATCCATGACATGATCTACTAATAAATCTGAACATAACAAGTTGTATGAGAAATTACTATGTTCATTATAAGAATATAAATGTGGTAGAAAATCATTAGATTCTTTAGAATTAGAGGAACCAGGAACTAATGAAGATGTGATAAAATGATCAATGATAAGATCTCCACAAGATGAATCTCGAATCTCTTTAGCCAAACTAGAAGTTTTAGATTCAATTTCTTTTGTTTCTGAAGTAGAATCTTTTAAAACATGATAATTTTCTTCATAAAATTCTTTCTCATTCAACGGAGATATGGACATATCATATTCTGAAATATCATGTTCTTCAAAATCCACATCCGTCAAAGTGAAAAATGTTGTCAAACAAGGTTGGTTTTCTACCACTTCTAAATTTTCAGAATTTTCATGAGAGGCTAAATCAAACTGTGAATAATAATTTAATAAAAATTTAGATTGATCAGCTTCTAAACCTTGTTCATTTGAAAGAATCAAATAATGAAGCCATTCACCTAAACAAGGAATATATTTCAAAGGAAACCTATAACAAAGATTAAGAAATCTATCAACGAATTCTTCCACTGATTCATCTTTGTCTTTCCTTAAATTTTTAAATTCAGTGCTCAAACTAATGAAATCATAATTCCCAAAAGAATCTAAGAATGCACTAATTAGATGTTCAAAAGAATGGATGGAGGCTATCGGCAAAGTTTCACACCATTTCTTGATTCGCCCTTCAAAAGTAAGAGTCAAGCATATGCACAACAC
This sequence comes from Pseudotsuga menziesii, assembly GCA_001517045.1. Classification (NCBI taxonomy): domain Eukaryota; kingdom Viridiplantae; phylum Streptophyta; class Pinopsida; order Pinales; family Pinaceae; genus Pseudotsuga; species Pseudotsuga menziesii. The sequence goes on from LPNX010244106.1 coordinate 453,822, forward strand.
ATCTTTATCAGTAATCTCGTGGAAGATACATTGATCAATAAATTGTAAAACATGTTCATATGCAGATGTTACTTTCTCACCATTAAATTTGTTTTCTGTCAAGAGATCAACTATACTTGTTGGAGTATCAACCATAATTTTTCGAGAAAAACATTTCCAACGAGAAAAACATCTCCAAATCGGAACAAAAGCCATTAATCAATGATATAGCTCCAGTAGACTAACTTGTCATCTACTGCCCTCCTTCTAGCGCCATTGTTGACGAGCGTATTTGACTAAGCCCGCAATGGGGGAAAACGACCCAGTCCGGGATCCTTAGAACAGGCTCCAAGCTGTTTGGAATAGTCGCTCCCGATAGATTTAAAGGCTCTATTGGCCTGGGATCCTAGAAGACTAATGGTTACAATTAATGCTACTGATAATCAGTGTTAGTCCTATGCTTATAATTACAAATATTAATCCAAGTTATATATTACAAGAATCACAAACTGTTAAAAATGAAACAATTAACCCTAAGAACGTGAACCTAGACAGAGTTCGTATCCTACAACGTCATGTTAAAATTATATAAACATGTACAGTAATTACAAAAGAATAATATGAATATAATTAATGAAAATATCTGACTCAACAGGGTTCTTCAGATAGTACAAAAGCAAAAATAAATAAATAAATAAATAAAGTACAAATCTGATCTAATACCTATCCTGATCAGGAGCAATAATTAATTTAACCTGTAACCGACAGATGTTGATAAAGACACTGTATGTAAACATTTGCTGATATTTAAAAACATTCAAATATTGCAAATTCATAAAAGCGTTGTTACACATTATGTAACAATAATATCAATTATTAAATACAAAACATGACATACCAACATAGTCAAAAACAGGAACAGCTGATACCTAATAAATAATATTTGCACAATTCATCAAGGAAATTATAACAAACATCCATAATATGGGAGAACGAATAGCAAAACTGAAAGATACTATAAATCACATATAAAGTTTTAAAACTGTAAATGTGTGTACAACATCACCAGTCCAAACGCTGTAGCTACTGACAGCTAACTGCCTAGAAACACAGGTAGAACGAACCAGCAGTTTTGTTCTCACTTCCCCAGAGTATCGACCCCCTAACATGTTTACTATCATCCCTTTAAATACATTTTGAATTTCCAAAATAACCTTCTCCAAGAGCTAATAACAACCAACATTGTGATCGCTAACAGATATCACATAAAAACGACAAGTGG
>LPNX010244106.1:455448-521784 GCA_001517045.1 Pseudotsuga menziesii
TCCTACAACTTAAGAACCCGCCTTATGAGTTTGTTTTTATGATTCCTCAGTCGTGAGAGATGCTGATCACTTACATCAACTTTTGTCTTTAATTTCACATTATCAACTCTCAATAAACCCTGACTCGCAACTATTTCGTTCATCTTGTCTTCCATTCGACGAACCTTGTCTAACAGGCAACTAATGAACAGAGGATGAATAGTTTTCCCAATTCCACGAGGAACAGCCGAGGTTGTTTTAACAGGATTCTCTTTTACCACAAAATCAGTCATGCAATCGCCTAAAACTTCCTGAACCTTCTTATCCACTGCTGGATGACTATCACGATCAAGGGTAACATCAATGTCAGGCTCAACAGGCTGAATCTCTACAGACAAAGAAGGATTTTCAGAGATATCATCGACAGTCACAGGGTGACTTCGACTAGCTGGATCAGCAACAGACTCACGACGAACCACATCATTATTAACAGGTGAAGAAGCAATGATTTCCTCATCATCAATCACAACCGTTTCGACTGGAAGCTTAATATTCACGGGGTTTTTAGTCATCTTGGCTTTCGCCATACTCCTGGTTAGCCTTCTAGCCAGCTTGGATTTGGATAATTCTCGTCGACAGTCCCCAATTTTATCACTATCATTTGGCAGAGTAACAGGCGACAGAGGTGAGGTCTTCTTTACACGCCTAGACTCTGGAAGTGAATGAGGAGTGTTCATTGGATCACCCTTAGGTGCTTGAGAAGGTTCCACACTCTTAAGGCTAGGGTTTGACATAGGTTTGCTCAGAGAAGCCGGACCTGAACCTTTATGTTTGCTACAGTCATCTGGACTGTCAAACATACAATGACAAAACCCTGAAAAACCATTTGATTCTATGAACTGCTCCCATGAGCGACCAGACTTCATCAACTCATTCTCAATTAACATATGCACTAACCCGTGGTGAAACAGACTGTGGCTTACGTGTTTTGGTCCCTTCTTTATGGCGTTTGACATTTTAAACAAACTATGGAGAAGATAGTAAGGGAGATTAATGGGAAATCCTATGAAAGCAGCCATCAAATGAAGATGGTATACATAGGCCGATGACAACCGACCTTCGTAGGTTAAATACCTATGAATTAACTCAAGCACTGGTCGCCATTCTTTGAGGAAATACTTACTTGCAACTCCTGTTCAAAAGGAAATTTCTTGAGTTGGGTTCTTCAGCAATGATCTCCATTCCGTAATCTCCATTTTCTGATACTTAAACCACCGCTGCCCAGACAGAGGCAAACCCGTTGCACTTGCAATCGACCTCTCATCCACCCGAAAGCACAAATCACCAACTTCTGCTTGGTAATTTACCAGGGACAAAGCAAACACTCTCGTGACTTCTGGATTGGAATCAGAAAACTTCTCGAAGAACGACAGCCACCCGACATCCTTAACCTTTTGCAACAGCCCAGGGTTCGAATTCAACAGGGTTAATTCATAGGGTTTGACTCTCACAACAGGGGCCATGACTAATCGTTTACAGATGCGTAACCATACACATAATAAATGCCACCACTGAACCAGAGACAGAAAACCAGGTCGTGAACACTTGGAACCAAGACTCAGCAGTAGTAAATAATGCACAGGGTAAGCCATATGCGAATGCAAGTGAAACCCCTGTGGGTTTGGCATGATCGGAGCCATCACTACTTGGAGTGATAAACGTAAATGATGGTTGAAACCCTGAAAGAGTGATGTTATCTCCATCTAGCCTGAATTAAATGACAAGAGAGCTCGAGGTGTACGTAATAACAGGTGCTCCACTGGTAGACAGCCACGACAAGGACTATGTACGTGGAGGACAGGGTAAGTACGAGTGTCATAATAACACTCTTAATTCGTGATAAGTGTGACTCGTGTTACAAATCAATCGTTGAAACCGTAATACATACATTCCCAAACATATATTTGGCCTACTCATCAAAGGTGGCGAAGGATCATACACCATATAATTTGAAACCGAACCTTTGAATACCATCATACACCAATTAATATCAATATGAATAATTATTTACAAACTTTAGGATATGGCATACGAGAGATGTATCTAAGCTTCAATGGAGTAACAAGGATTAAACCTTTGATCACCATGACTCACCTTTGCATGAAAACCATGGTAACACAATCTCATTAATGTGTCTAGCAATGACATCCACGAAACCGATTTAAAAAGACATGAGCAACTAGGATATACAACATCAAGCATAAAGACCATGAACACTCATGTGTCAACCTTCCTAGTCAAAAATTATACAAACCAGTGACTCAGAGGTAGCTATTTCATTGATCCAATGTGACTTGCAAAGATTTTTCGAAAATGTTGAATGTCAATAAATCAGTAGCTAAGGAAAATCCTCCTTTCAGTAGCTGAATTTATCCCTTTTAAAATTTAAACATTTCATCAAACAAAATAGGATTTTGTTTGATGAAACAATGATTTTAGAAGGCTGTTGAGCAGGGGCACAACAAATACCTTAAGAGTTCTCCCCCTCAACCATGGATATGAGCTCATATTTATAAGGTTCAATGGATAGGGATGGTTGAGAGATTAGTGGATGAGGTGGCCTATAAGATCCTTGCATGAGGGATCTCGGTCCCAACTGACCCACATTGATAGGGATAAGGGAGGACATGAGGCTTATCATCTAGAACCCTTGAGAAACTTCTATTTTTCCCTTTTTACCCAGGGTACCATGTTTCTCCTTCAATGATAGAGCAGTTCTGGTAAGAAACGCTTGTGGACTAAGGGCCATAAGTGGTGGCACCGCTTGTGGACAACAAGGGATAGGAAATGTGAACAAGGTACCGCTCTTGGACAACAAGGGAAGTGCGGTGCTGGGAATTTCTATGAAAGATTGACAAATGGTATGGGTTTCCACTCCAAGAGCTGGGATTCAGGGCAAGTAGGTATGTCAAAGGTCTTATCACATGATGGTGACATGATTTTGGTATAACAGGATGCCCCCCAAAGCATGAGTCTTAGAGGGATACGATAAACAAGAGCTTTGAGAGAACAAGTCGTCGCCACAAGGTGAAAATGTTGGCTCATTCAGAGCATGTTGTCAAGTAGGCATTTGTAGTACATCAGTATGTTGACTCATAGACACAAGTAACCAAACTCATGGCTGCAAACCAAGACAAGGTAGATCCATGAGAGGAATAAACAAGAATGGCTACTAGAATACAATGTAGATCCATGTGATAGAGGACCCAAACTTGGACATAGCTACCAGACATACAATGTAGATCTATGTCATACAGATGCAAATTTGAGCATAGCCATGACCATACAAATGTGGATCCATGCTAGATACACAAAAATACATCGCAACCTGGGGAAAGCAATGAGCACTTTCAAACAAATACTTAGGGTCTTCATCTCATCTTCCACAAAGTACGATTCTATCCATGTGATTACAATGATCTAAAGTTGAACATGGTAGAAACCACTTGATTACCGGCCAATGATGTGAACCGTTAACCAGTGCAAGGGAGATCACCATAGATGTCAATGATTCCCAAGGTACTGTAGTACAATCTACTAAGTGTGAATAGATGTCCTGATGTTGAACACCCAGTCGATTCTATCAATTAAAGGTCAATGATGTGAACCTTTGTTGAGAGCAAGAGAATCTGTATGTAAGGCATACATATCTGAAGCTACCAAATATTGTTTCTAAGGCTATTTCCCAGATGATGAGCTAATTTCGACGGGAAAAGTCTCGTTGAAGGAGGGCCATGATGAGTCCCACATCGATGAAACGAAACTCAGAACATAGTTCTAGAATGATGTGAATGTAGTAACCATATGACTGACTCAAAGATACTAACACAAAGACTGTGTAGACTGCAAAGGTAAAACTTCTTCAAATACCCTTTGAACATCGGGCGGCATGACAAAAAGACTTGGCAGCATGACTGGACGGGACAGACACACAATGCGACAGGGAACAATGCATTATTTTGAAAGACTCAAAGGAGTGACATGACTCATGAAAGTGGATCGTCATGGAGATCAGCTGAATACCTAATTGACTGACATGATGTGCAGACAAGTTCCATGTTCAAAGGTAACAATAAACAACTGCCATTATTTGCAAAATGATTCCCTTCCCATTTCCCCCATCATGATCAATGAGTGCCTCTTTTCAGTTTTAAGAGTTCAAAGACGGTAACAAACACTCGATATAGCTTCTCAGAAAACAAGTCTAGAATCATATGTTTTACGAACCTGAGAGAGGAGGGGTTCGTTCCCAAAACGGGTCTCTCAATGTTTAATTTAACAAGTCCACTGAAATAAAACTCAGTATCATTCATGTTTAGAGAGTCCGAACGAAGACGGAAGAAGACTCCAAAGGGAGTCCTTTTTCGTATGATTTAGTCTCTAAGGCCCAAAAAAGTGTAAAATCATACCTTAGAGAACTCTTCCAATCATGATTGGCTAGAGTGTTCCTTTTTCATAAGTAGTCCCATCTGAACCGAAAAAGAGATAACCTACCGTCAGATGGACGAATCTTCAAATACTTTAATGAGCATGAAGAAGACAATATTGCTCGATGATATTTTCGTATTTAGGGAGCCTAAAAAGAGTTTAAAGAGAACTCCATGAGGTTTCTTTACACAATATCATTTTTTACGAGCCTGGATAGAATCGGAAATGGACTCGACGATCTTTTCATGTCTAAGGAGCCTGAAAAAGAGGTGAAAAGAAGACTCCATGAGGCCTCTTTATGCAATGTCAATCTTTAACGAGCCTGGAAAGAAACTAAAACAGACTCGGACCTTTGATACTAGATTTTAAAGAGCGTGACAAAGTGTCATATTAAACGCTCATCGACCTTTTCCTTCTTATGAAAGTGCAAAAAATCCATAAACAAACTTTCAAAGTTTCTTACTATATTTCTCTTATCCTGCAATCGACTCAAAAACAAGTGTTAAACGGATTTATAACCAGCATTAAGGGATTATGACAGATAAAATTTGACTAAAACATAATTTTATATCAAAACTATAATGTGTCAGACCCAAAAATGCCTATATAAGTCATGTAAATAGTAAAAAAATGAAATCATTTCACTGTTTACCCATAGAGAAGGGCACTTGAAGCATTTTCTTAGCCAGATCTTCTGCAGTTGATATCGGGAGTTTCCACCGTTCGTTTCTAGCATCGTCAGTTGTAGGTAACAGCTAGCACCCTATTCTTTCATTTTATAGCTTTTGTTTTGAGTTTTGGTCGGGTTTTGGGCCCATATGGTGAGCCCTAAAACCTTAAAAGTGGGCACCGCGGCTACCCCTTGCAGGATATGTGGTACCACCTAAGAACCACGCCTGTAACATAGTTGACAGGCAGTGCCACCACCTATCTCCAATGGTGCACAGGAGGTGACGGCCATGGAGAACTTAAACTAATAGTATGAACATAATAAAGTCATTCCTTTGATTTTTAATGATTAGGGATGATTCTAATGCATACTATGATTGTTTTTGGCAGGTCTTGGTTACTCAAAACATGGTGATATGAAAAGAAAGAACACATGACAATGAGGATGCTTTTGCTGAGAGAAATGTGGGTTGTATTGCCGCATTATGAGACTGTGGGATCTTGAAGTTCTTCCAGACTCTAAACATGGTGTCACATGAGCGGTTACTAGAACACATACTGCGGATGTGGAATCTAGAGCAGCAATATTTCAAGGTGGGGGCCCATATTCTTACATTGGAAGTAGGGTACATCTAGTTCTTAACCGATCTCTCGAGACGGGGTGCCCCCATCTCACTGACAAGTTCCTATGGAGGGGATGTGACCACTCGAGAGCTTATAGATCGTCACTATACACCAGGGATAGGTACATCAGGGAAGAAGATCCCCATCAAAGCAGTGATGGATAGGGACCTATAGACCGTCCTATTTACCATGCAGAGGGTAGCCAGGAGTCAGGGTGTGCACCAGGCTTCTAGGGCACACATGATGTATGCCAAAGAGGCCATGGCACCCACGGTGTTCAACTGGGTGGAAGCCATGCTTCCAATCTTCAAATATCAGCTGACTAAGTGTCAGCAGGTAGAGCTAAAGCAATTTGGCTTTGGTTCCATTTTATCCTACTTCTTCTTCAAGCGAGTTCCATAGATGAGACCTCAGGTGGTCTTCCGAAGTCTAAGAGCATGGGACCCCCATATGCTGAGGTGGGTCGAGGTCATGGCTCATACATGAGCGGGTAGGGGAAGGGTGAAGTTTGGTGACCCATTCTTCCGATGGCTCTAAGATCAGATCCTCATGGTTGAGGATTATGCTTACGTAGGTACGGACTTCACCGGAGATCCAAACCTACCACTCCCACCTAGCGGCCAGTGGGGCGATATCGGTAAGAAGCAATAAACCCTAAAATGGCTGAAATGTTTTTATGTTTTTTGATGTTTTATATTTTTTATGTTAAGTGACGAGACCTATATATTCTCATGTAAATGTTGGAGCAGCACGACCTAGAGAAGCATCTCCATTGGATAGGCGAGCTGGAGCCCGCTTTGTACCATAGGGCGATGATATCACCGGGGAGCTGTAGGAAAGCCTAGAGAGGTTGACCTTGGATATCCCAGATGCTGACATTGAATACCTCCTGATGAGATATCAGAGATCCATAGCAGGAGTACCGGGTCAATTCAGTAGGCTGCTACATAGGGTATCTCGAGCAGTGATGTGCTTTCATGAGCACCACTAGTGTATGAGATATGTACTGAAAGTTGACAGCTTCAGGATTTTGTATGATAATTTTTCCTGAAAGCCTACGTGCTTTAGATGAGGTCTCGGGACCTATTTTTTGTAAACTTTTTCGTATAGATATATATATAGACTTTTACATGGTGTTTATATGTTTCAAATGGAAAATGCATTTTCTATGAGTTTTATGTGTCTTTGAATGTTTATTTACAATGTACCATGTTTTATTTTAACGTCATGAATGGGAAATATGCCAATCTAGGATGTAATTAGCTAATGAGTCAGCAACTACATTATGTTCCCTAGGGATATGCGTATAAGTAATGGTTTCAAATGATATTTCTAGCAAACGTACTCTCCGGAAGAGGCAGAGGAGCACCAGGTTTCTAATGGTGTAAACATGGTTTAAATGACAAACCATGAGTTGTGAGTCCATTAAGACTACTAGATCACAAACATCTTGGGAGGTAGCTTCAGTCAGAAGACCGATGACTGCTTCATACTTAGAGATGTTATTAGTAGCGGGACCTATGAAAACCACTCCTGAACTGACCAAATCTTCAGCTGGGGAATAGAGGACCCAAGCAACCGAGGCGAGATTCAAGGTGTGGTAGCAAGCACCATCAGTGAAGCCATAGAAATCCATCTACATGACCAAAACATGGTATAAATAGATGTGTACACTAAACTCAAAACCATCTTGAAAATACTAAAAGCACACTGAAAGTCAATCAATATACATATATACAAGATACTATCCAAGAAAGACCTAGGCATAGTACCTTTGTAGGTACAACCCATTGTGAGGTTTCCCCAAAGGGATTCCATCATAATCAACGAGATCGTAAGCTCCTTTCTCTAACACCTTAGAAATAACGAAAGGTCTGTACCACATGGAATCAAACTTACCCTTCCCTAGTGTGTCATATCTCTGATCATAAGTCAATACTAGGTCACCCTCGTTAAAGACATGAGGTTGGATGGATTTATCATACTGTTCCTTGACATGTTTCTTATGTACCTCATTAGACAAGGTAGCATCTCTCCGAGTCTCATCAAGGTTACTCAAGTATAAAAATATCTCTTCCTCTGCGGAAGTGTCTAGGAGAAGTTCATCAGCAAGTTGTCAGGATGGAATCTGACATTGGATTGGTAAGATAACTTTGAGTCCATAGACAAGTTGGAATGGTGTGAAACCAGTAGCTATTTTCACAAAAGTCCGATAAGCCCAAAGAGCGGAGAAAACAACATGGTGCCAATTGGATTTATGATCTCCAACCATCCGACGAAGCATAGTTTTCAAAACTTTGTTAATGGCCTCTACCTGACCATTAGCTTGTGGATAATACGGCGTAGAGTTTTCATGGAGAAAACCTAGCTTGGCACTCAGTTCCTCCATCATTTGATTATGGAAATGGGATCCGTGATTAGTAATGATGGACTATGGAACTCCAAATCTAGCTATGATATGATTGAACAAGAAGAGAGCGGTAGTCTTACCATCTTCTGCATATGTAGGCATGGCCTCAGCCCATTTTGTGAAATAATAAACAGCTACGATGATGTAACCATGCCCCCAGGCTGAGGTAGGCTTACAATGCATGAATTCAATCCCCCATTTGGAAAATGGGCCAACAGCAATGACAGGGTGTAGCGCAGCAGGATGGGTGTGCTTTTTAGGATAAATTTGTTGACAAGGTGGGCATTTCTTAACAGCCTCATGATAGTATTTGAAGACAGCAGGACAAAAATAGCCAATGTGAAGGATTTTTTGGGCTATAGCCATCCCAGATAAATGACCGCCACATGCTCTAGAGTGGAAATCATTCAACACATGTTCAGCCTCCTCATGGGTGAGGCAACGCTGAAGAATAAGGTCAATCCCATGTCTATACAAAGTATCATTTAGGATGAGATAGTATTTTGCATGGTGATGGATACGATGGCGATCATCGCAGGATAAATGCGGCTAAAATCGTTGTGTCTGGAGATAGATAAGCAAATCTCTATACCAATTATCAGTAGTGCTAATTAGGAATAGGAATTCATCCAAAAATGAATCATTCAGCTCAAATTCCATCGAAGCATAGGGAAGATCACACATAATCTTGGCAAAGACCAAGGAATTCTTTGATGTAGCCTTGGAAAATTCCAGATCAAACTCCTGAAGTATAACTATCCAACAGGAGTACTTTCCCCTGAGCACCTGACGAGTCAAGATGTAATACATTGGGTTCTGGTCTACCAATATGGTGGTAGTGTGGAGAAGAATGTAGTGACATAACTTTTATACAGCAATGACCATGGCCAATGCTAATTTTTCCACACGTGAATAATGAGTTTCAGAATCCATAATATTCTTACTAGCGTAATAAATCATGTGCTCCTGACCATTGAGATTGTCCTACACTAAAACCATGGTGATGGTAGTAGCAGAGGAAGCAATATATAAGAGAAATTCCTTTGAATAATCCAGGGGGTGTATCATGGGTGAATCAGTCAGAGCATGCTTAAGATTATCAAAGGAACATTGGGCCTTGTCATCCCAGAAGAATGGAGTGTTCTTCTTGAGGAGACGTATATAACCGTGCATTTTCTCTGCGAAATTGCACACAAAATGGTAGAGAAAGTTTTCCTTCCCTTGCAAAATTTGGAGTTCAAGGAGGTTAGTTGGGGCTGGTAGATCTAAAATAGCAGAAATCTTCAAAGGATCGATCTGAATGCCATCTTTGGATACCACAAAGCCTAGCAGACGTCTTGTCTCAATGAAAAAAACACATTTATGCAGATTGAGCTGTATATTATAATGACGGCATCTCAGGAATATCTCTCTAAGATGACCAGGGTTGTCCTCCCATCACTATGAATGAGCAGGGAGGTCATTAAGGTACGGTTCAACAATATGTTTGATATCGTTAAACGCATAGGACATCGCACACTGGAACATGGCTCCAACATTTTTCAAGCCAAAAGGTAACTTCTTATATGAAAAGGTTCCCCATGGGAAAATGAATTTCATCTTATGTTGATCGGAGGGTAATATCTCAATCTAATTATAGCCAGAGAAGCCATCCATGAATGAAAAGATGACACTTCCAGCACAATTGTCGATAATATGATCGATGTGTGGGGTAGAAAAGTTTTCCTTGGGACAAGCTTTATTCAAATCCCTAAATTCGATGCAGAATCTAATGGTGCCCTGTTTTTTATTGACAGGGACAATGTTCGATACCCATTTTGTCAAGGGTATAGGATAAATAAACCCAACTTTGAGAAGTTTCTCAATTTCAGCTTTAATAGCTACAGCCTTCCTAGAATGGAATTTCCTAAGTTTTTGCCTAACAGGTTTAGCCATGGGATAGGTTTTAATCTCATGGACCACAATGGATGGTTCAGTGCCCGAAATCTCTTCATAGGACTAGGCAAAAATATCACGGAATTCCTTAAAAAGTGCCTTGTATGCTTCAGATTCATCTGCTGAGAAGTTCTTCCCAACATGAACATGCTCGATAGTGTCAGGCTTGGCTGATATGTCAATCGGGTTCGTCTGAGTAATGTTGCAAAGGTTTCCTTCAGAATCTGTATCTTGAAACAATATAGGACTTTGGGGTACGTTGACAATATCAGTAGGAAACAAGGATGCAAAATCATGGCTAACCGAACTGGTGTTGGGGAGGAACATGGATATATGATGGTGATCCTCCCAAATGGGCTGATCCGTATTCATGATCTCCACAATGGACTCATCAAAAGGAAAAGTCTCAGAGAGATAATCTAGAACAAGAAGAGAAGGTTCTAACCAGTACGGTAAATGGTAAGGATCCGAAGCCACTAGATGAGGGTCATCAGTGTGATCATCGAAAAAGGTTTGAATGGTGTCATACATAGCTTCATGTGGACTCATCGAGGTGGACTCAACAACTTGTTTACCCTTAGGCTCATAATCAAATGAGGAAATCATATGGACTGTCGTAGTATCCATGCTGGGAGGAGTGGATGGAAAAATCCCCATAAGGGATGAATCCTTCAACATGCCTACCACAATCGACTGTTAAGGAGGAGGGGACTACCCTAACATGGGGATGTTATTAGCTATGGATGTAGTAACATCCAACATATAGAAATCAAGCTGGTCAATAGTAACAATCCTCCCTAGATGCAAAAATTGGACTGTTCGGAATACTGTTGAGGCAACAGCAGTCATGGCATAGAACCAATTTCTTCCTAGAAGGAGGTTGTAATCTAAAGGGGCATCTACCACTTCTACCTGAAAGGAAATGGTTTTCCCCCCAAGCTTGACCACTAGGGCTGATATGAGACCATGGGGTTGGAAACCTCATCCATCAAAGGCCTTAAGGGTCGTAGGTGATGTTACAAGCTCGGGAGAGCCAAGAGCCTTCCAATAAGTCAGATACAAAACCAAGGTCAAAGCTCCTTCATCCAGTACCATTTGAAAAACTTTCTTTCCCGCTACTTTTGTAATGATATCAAAAGCAAGTTTATGTGGTAATCTAGGCTTATAGTTCTCAACATTGAAGTGAATCAAGTTATTGTTATCCAGGTCTAAAGCTCCTAATGTTGTCAACAAGTTTTTGCGCTGTGTAGGGCAGCTTTGGAGTACCTCTAGGGTAGACATCGCACAAGGTTCCTGAGTGAGATATTCAACCACATTATAAAATTGAGTAGCTCAGGCATTGGGATTAAGACAACCTTCTAAAGAGTACTCTTAGGTGGGTGCAAAACCATGTCGAGAGTAGGCTTCTTGGTAGATAAGGGGATAGTAGAAGAGGATTTCGGAGAACTAGTAGAGGGAGCTTTCCTTGAAGAAGAATGATCTTCTTTCTTATCTGAGGGTTTGTCATAATTTTGAATTCGAGTTTGCAAATTGATGGTATCTAAGGACATCATACGAATTTCCTCTGACGAACTAGAGTTACCCTAATTAGACATGTGGTCTATTAGTTGTTGTTGAGAGGGAAAAGGATCTGTAAGTACTGCAGGTGCGAGATTGGACTTCAAAAACTGGGAGATTTCGTCCCGACGAGGACACTCCTTTGAAAAATGGTCACCTACGCATAGCAGACAGGGATATTTTGCCTTCCTTTTCCCTTTGTCGTTATCACTGTTGGTTGGTCTTGGAGTCTCCTGTTGGTTTCCATGTTTTTTATTTCAATTTTTACCTTTCTTTTTATTATTACCCAAGGTTTGAGTACTTTGAATAGAGTTGACCTCAGCAGAAACCTTAGGAGTCGAAGGAATATAGGTGGCATTTTGGGGTTGCTTGGCATGTTTCGCTGCAGATGGGGACTGGATTGAACCAACAATCCCATCAACAGGTACTTCTGCTGGTGGCTTAGCAGGATCGGTGCTAGGGAGAGGAGCTTGAGGAATCAGGTCATAAAGAGTGCCAGACAGGGAATAAACCAAGTCTAGGTACTTAGCCTGACTAATAGCTTTCTCTTTGGTAATGGCACTACCCATAGCCACATCTCAGGCAATAGGAGGCAACAAGGATTTAGTGAACCAATCAGCTAATAACTAATTTGGAATAGGGGCCTTAATAATCCTTCTCCGCCTTCTCCACTCATGAATATGATCAGAAATGTGGGTGGAGGTGTTCTATCGCAGATAGGTTAAAAGATCAATGCCCATTTCATAACGAATAGGGAGCTAAAAGTGTTTAAGAAACATGATTGCCAACGAGCCAAAATCCATAAACAAATGTTGTGGGAGTTCAATGTACCACTTCATGGCTGTACCAGTCAAAGTTTGTTGAAAGAGTTGTAACCAAACAGATTCATCCATGAGGGAGTTGGAAGAACACCACAAATGGAATATCATAACATGGTTCTTTGGATCGTCTCCTTTCTTCCCATTAAATTTTGGAATATCCGATGGTAACTTTACCGGAATGGGAGGCCACGAGGGATTGTGTCAAATGGGGTCATTAATCAACTTGGACAAGTCAGGTAAGTCCAAAGTTTCTAGGAATGGTAACTGTCAATTGTGTTGCACATACTGGTAATATTGATATGGCATATAATTACTAGTAGGACCATAAGTTAACTGAAAAACAGGTTGCTGTGACGAAGAACTACTAGAAAATCTATCCGCAAGGGGTTGATTTCTAGGATCAGGACCACTAGGGATGCTAGGGCCTCTAGGAGGAGGACAACCAAGGCCATTGGGACCACCAAGACCACAAATACCACCAGGAGGCAGACCACTAGACCCTCCAGAGCCACCAGGAGGTAGACTTCCAGAGCTTCTGAAACCACTAGGCGGAGGGCCACTAGACCCTCCAAAGCCATAAGGAGGAAATCCACCAGGCCCCCCAGGACCACTAGGAACAAAAGGAGGAAAGTTTCCAAATCCTCTGGGACCATTAGGCCCCCCAAGGGTAGGACCTCCATAAGGCATACCTCCGGCACCTCCCGCAGTCTATATAGGTATCCCTCCCATAGCTGGCATGTAAGACCAGTTGGGTTTCCCCCATGGCATAAAAGTGCTACTAGGATATGGAATTCTAGCATAAGGCATTCCTGTAGGATTGGGTGGATGATTACGTATAGGTATTTGATAAACATAACCTCTAGAAGTTTGAACGGTTACATTTTGTGCCCCCAAGGGCTGACCTGAACTAGATGGGGTATTTACCGCAGTAGTATGGGTGGGAGGGACATAAATTGTTGATGGTTCTATGTTAGAGGCCTGCCCTTGACTAGGTACAAATTCGTTGTCAGATAATGTAGGTAGTGTCGGGGGTTGACCCCGACACTAGAAGGTACTAATGAATTGGGAATTGAAGGTTGGGCCCCAGGTGCAGAAGACCTAGGAGGATTAGGAACAGACATAACATGAGAGGTGATAGGGATGGTAATTTGACCTGGGTTGTGTGGTGTTACTGCACGATCTATAATCGATTCAATGGGTCTCATAGAATCGGCAAGTGAACGATATCCCACAGGAACAGATGTGGAACGTGATGGTGTTGGTCCTAATAGTTCATCTATTTGCTTATCAATCTTCTATGCATAGAGAATAATAGCACAGTATTTCCTATGTTCTTCTTCATCTTCATCAGAGTTTAAACGGGTGCCAAATGAGGCAATGGCCTGTCCTATAGAGGTATCCCATAATGGAGCATTGGGACCATAATCCGGACGGGTTGTATCATCAACATGACCTTCCGTGGGAGAATGGAACAAGGTATTTCCCCAAGAAGGTTGTGGGACCAAGGGAGGCGAGTGTGAAGAATATGGTACTCCACTTTCTGCAACCACATTATCTCCCACTTGGGAGGTGGTAGCAGCTCCTTGGTCGATAGCTTCCATTGGATTTTCTCCTGAACTAGGAGTAAAATCGGGTGGCAAGCCCTGTACTCTTCTGGACTGTCTTAACTTAGCCAGTTTGTATAGTTCCTATCTAACCTAGGGTCTAAAAAATCTAGAAAACACACCAAAAAATTTCCCTACACAAACTATAAGTCAAAACAAGCACACTTAAAATGATAGGAGGAGTTCAAAAAGTCAAGTCTCTCACCAAGATTGTCAAGAAGGTGCCACTCGCGATATACCTCAAGGGTGCCAGTGTAGTAATATCCTCGAATGTTGTTTTCGGTGTATGGCTACAAGCAAGATGACCAAAGGTATTTTCTCAGATAGATAGGGTATCCTAGTGGGGTCTCCCGATATACTCAAGGTATGTGGGAGATCGAATCAGTAGTAGTGTTGTCTAATGCATAACCGTACACAAGGGGCATTTCGATATACAATCGAATACGTGAAGTACCTTTCTATATACCTCAAGGGTACGTGAAATTCCATTCGATATACCGACGGTATGTGGAAGAACCGCGCAAGTCCCGGGATGTAATGCTGGTAAATAACGATAGCTCTTACGCTTAACGATGCCTGAACACATCTCTAACCTATCACTCCAATTGCTACATAAATTTTAACCTATAACTACCATTAATTTTAAAGTGGACATTTAAGTGAATGCATGATGTTTTGACAGAAAAGTAAAACCATGCAGTATGCTAGTGCAAAATATTTCACTTTACCATTCAGTATGCCTATGTACAGGAGGGAAAGAGAGTATTTTCCTTTTGTTTCAAGACAAAAAATATTTCCAAACAACAGTCATGAACATAAAATCAAAGAGAAGCAATACTTTTCCAAACTGATTTCTCTTTTCTGAAAGCAATGAGAAGGGGAAGAATCTCTTTTCCTAAAAGAAAAACCAAAAGCACACTATATGCAAATGCACTCTATTTTTTCAATTTTCTCAAAACATAAGCAAATCTAACTTAAAACTACCATATTTTTTATTTTGATTGAGATAGTTCTAAATGCATAAGAGACAAAAGAACATGAAGATCCTGAAAGCTTGTAAAGCCAATTAGAAAACCAACGTCCAACACTCAATGATGATAACCTAGTCTCAGTCAAAAAATTTCTTTTTTAAAGGAAGGAAAAAAAAGTTTACTATGCAAACAACAAATGAAACCTAGAATCTAATCTAGTGTTATTCTTTTAGTTTATATAACAGAAATGAAAAAAGATCTTACTAACACCCTAAGCTTTTCAGAAAACAAGAAATCCTTTCGTAAACACAACCAACAAGCATAGAAGTGGATGAACAATCAAAAGACCTAATCTATATTTTGAATTTCCCAATCAAATCAATCTTAAACCATAATATTTTCAAGCCACAAACATCAGATTCTATCACACAAGTCTGATAGTGCAGAACCGAAAGCAACACAACTCAGTTTTTTACAAAAAAAAATGAGGAAAAAGGGTCTTGGAATGATGCCTACCTGGCACCGTGCTTCTCTGGTGTTGACAAGGCAGTTCTATCCCAGCACCTCTTCTTACCAACAGGATATAGGTGGTGGCACCACGTACTGCTCACTTTGTTCAGGCGGTGGAAATGCTCCTCGTACACTGCATAGGAACAGTTCCCTGTAGATGACCAAAACACAAAGAGAACGATGGATCAAGTAAGAAAAAGACTAGATCAAGGTAAATACTGCAAGATTGAGTATGAAAACATAGCATAAAAGATAGAAATGACTCAGATATGAATAGATCTAGAAGTTTCAAAACCAAATGGACTAAGTCAGAAAGTAAATCTGACTAAAGAGAGCTGAAGAAGGAGCTTGGATTCGGACAAGAGTTGCAGACTGAGGAAGACCAGAACAACTAATACACTAATCCCCAGCAGAGTCGCCAGACTTGTTAGCTGGAATATTTCACCTCCTGCAAATAGCAAGGTGTTCCACTGGTTTGAATGGTTCAAATACAGAACAAATAGAGGACAGAGGTTGAAGACCCTCCCTGGATGCCGTAGATACCTGAAATGTAATGCTTCGATAGTAACCCTGTGTACCTGTAAAAGCTTAAACATGAAAACACATCGAAACTGCCAGAATATAATCTACTAATCCATGTTAGTGACTAAGGAATCTAACAACATACATGTGAAATCAAACAACAACAATATATGTGGGACAGAAATCAACTTGCATTAATATAGAAATATGGGGAAGTTTACAACCAAGACTTAGTGTTGGCATGCATTTCCATGAAACCAAGCATTCTCATCCCCATAAGCTCCGACTCTAGATCTCTATGCTCTCCAATGTCTTGGGCCAAGTAATCAATCCAACAGCATAACAATACCTTAAGAGTTCTCCCCCTCAACCATGGATATGAGCTCATATTTATAAGGCTCAATGGATAGGGATGGTTGAGAGATTAGTGGATGAGGTGGCCTCTAAGATCCTTGGATGAGGGATCTCAAGCCCAACTGACCCACAATGATAGGGATAAGGGAGGACATGAGGCTTATCATCTAGAAGCCTCGAGAAACTTCTATTTTTCTCTTTTTACCCAGGTACCACATTTCTCCTTCAATGACAGAGCGGTTCTGGTAAGAAACGCTTGTATACTAAGGGCCATAAGCGGTGGCACCACTTGTGGACAACAAGGGATACGCGGTGCAAACAAGGTACCATTCCTGGACAATAGGGGAAGCACAGTGCTAGGAATTTCTATGAAAGATTGACAAATGGTAAGGGTTTCCACTCCAAGAGTTGGGATTCAAGGCAAGTAGGTATGTCGAAGGTCTTATCACATGATGGTGACAAGATTTTGGTATAACAAGTATACCACTTGGCTTCACTTGTCCATGATATAAGATATAGCTTTCCCAACTCATATAATTTACAAATGATTTTGAAATATCTAAACATAGTTGTCTACATTTAAAACTAAATTAAAGGTATTCCACTGCCCAAGAAAAAATTTCAATTTCTAGAGATTTCTCTTGCTCTCTGGTATGGATAGATTTCTATCTCATAATTTAAGGGACGAATATAACTAGAAGTGAATTAACAACTAAGTTGAGGTGGTCTCTCTCTAAAATAATTACCTACTCACTATTCCTACATTTGAAACAGGAACTCGGTTGTTGAATAGTACCTTAGGGTACAAGGACTATGTACAAAGTGAATTTCTAAAGGTACAGGAAGAAATCATAGATCCAAATAGGCATATTTTTACTCTAACATTACAGAGGATGATTTTACCATGCTATGGTCCCTTTTACATATTTTGTAAGATTTTAGCTCTGTCTAATACTAAGTTTACATTTTTTGTATGATGCTTATTGATGCACAATGTGCTATGAATCCAGAAGACACCAACAATATTTTTTGGTGATACTTTAATTAGGTGAACCATGGATTCAGTATAAATGTAGAGGAGCATAGTTGGGAAACAAAGGTAAAATGACTCTTTGATCGACAAGAAGCATTAACTATGTGAGCACCTACTACATTTTGTACGGGGGAGTAGTTATGTTGTTTTACTTATTTAGGCTTCAACAAATCACATCTTAAGATTAAGAAGTATGCTGGCACCAAACCATTGATTGTGTTAAATCTTATGTGCATTAGATAACTCGAAAATTTTTCTTGGGAAAGGAATATTTTGATTGGAAAGATCATCATACATTCAATGTTCTTCTAGTTACAAGGAGCATAGGCATCAATGTACAAATGTTGCATATATTAAATTTTATGACAGACATGCCTAAATCATTTGAGGCAATTACTTCTATTTTGAGGTAGATATAAGTGAGTACATCCAACTAAGTAGACTGTTATTAGGACTTTCAAAACATATATAATTATAGTGGAGTCTTTCTATGGAACTCAACTAGCTAGTTATTGTTTTTGTACCTGGATTTGTATTACCAGGAGGTTTGCCAGTGTTGATGCATGCAGGTGCAAATTTTGTCATGGGTTGGGTTGGGTACATGGTTTTCAGAATCAGTATTTTAGGGTTTACAAATATTAATATGAATTTATAAACAAACATACTATATTATATATCAATGTATGCATAAATATATACTAAGTTGCATGAAATAGGGGGAAAACAAATTATTCAAAAATAGAAATGTTTCATGAAATTAGCCTCCCCAAATTATAGGAAATGGGAAACAACTATAGAGAGATTGCTTGAGACCTTTAGCCTATGGATATGGAGCCTTAACCAAAATTCCAAACTGAGAGCACATACTTCCTATCATTTTAGTCTAAAATGTAATATGTATATGACAAAATATTTTAGTACATACTACATGCTACATAGTATACTAAGTGTATAATATATATTGAGGATATAACACATACCGAGTATCTCACTATTTTTATATTGGTCTATTACATGTTTTAGTATGCACATATGACCAAGAAGTACTTGTGTGCTTTTCTTTACCCTAGTCGTTATTTATTTAGTATTTACTCGTCTATTTTTTGGCAGTTTTAAATATTCTTTTTTTTTAGTCTAGGGAACTAGCAACCTCCCAGGGATATATCCAACAGCTTGCAATTCAGATATACTAGGAACTTGTGAGGCAAATTTACTTTTTCTTACTAAATATGACTTGTGGCTAGCCTAGGACCACTGCCCCACGTCGCTAGTTGAAATATGGCTGCTTTGTATCTAGAATATCTTGACACATGGTCAATTCTTGGGAACCCTTGGAAATGACCCCAAAAACCTTTCTCGGATTGGAAACATTCCAACAAGCATTTTTGTAAGTTTCGTCCACGTTTTTGGGATGTTTCATATTTTCAAAACATCTACCTCTAGAAAAAGCAGATGTGAAGGTATTCCCTACTTCATGACATAGATATGTATAGAAATTGTTGCCATTGTATAGGTATATACCTAGTATACCTATTCATATATTACCAAGAGCACCACCTTGCATCCCTCAACTTGCAAAAAACAATAGGAGTATTACCTAATATAAAATATGATTGGTTATCTTGGGTTAAAAAAGGGGGGGCCTACGGATTTCTTGTATAAATATGTATTAGAATTCATGTGCAAGGCCTACTCCATCATTCAAGGGGAGGAACCCAAAATGATGCCTACTGATATGAGGCCCTATGTATAGTTGGGGGAGGTCATCAGAAGGGGATATTGGTTCTTGGGAAAATGTTTCATAGTTATCAAATTATATGGAACATAATCAGCCCATTACAAATTACCAAAATTATTAACCCCCAGGACACTTGTGCTAGAATATGTGAAACATATGGTTGTGATAGATGAGATACATTTCTTGAAGGTAAGGAATAAGAGTAAGATTTTCCTTTCCAATAGCCATGGGGGGTTTTTCCATAAATTATAAGAATGCTATCAAGGAGGCCCTAGAGATATTGAAAGGAATTGATATACCTTTTTATCAACCATGGAAGCATGACTTCCATATGATAATTTTATAGGAAAAGGGGATAAAGATGACAAACCCCAATACCATGAGGTTAGGATTGATATTTAAAGGATATAAAATAAAGTGTCCTATGAGGAAATTGAGATTGGCTTGAGGATAAAACTTGAACTCTTGAAGGTGGAAAATCAAGTGTTCCTAGCTCCTCTTCCTAAAGTTATAGACTCTTCACATGTTTGTTTGTAATTGTCATGATATGATTAATGAACCAAAGTGCAAAAAAACATACCAAAATTACAAGACTTTCCACTTTGATGGCCAAATCCAATGTTAATTGTAAAATTCTAACCTATTTTATTTTGAACTACTAAACATTAAAACCAAGTTTTACATCTTCATATTCACATGTTTGTTTTTCAAACATATGGTGAATAAATAAAAGCATACCAGAACTACATGACTTCTAAGAAATTGTGAGGAAAATATTCAGTTGTCATATATGTACAAAAATAGGAAAAAAAACTAGGAAATAAGATATGCATTTGAGATTTACTTTCAAGGTTCGATTTCCACAAGAATGATGTGCCAAGAGACAAAAATTATGGGTTGCAATTATAACTAGGATTCATACATTTTCCTTCCTGAGCTTCCTCACATATTTGGGTTCCAGGGATATGAAACCAAAAAGACACATACTGAAACATTATACAAGCCGCAACATTCTCTAATTTTGTTCCATGTACCAATATAACATAAACTTGAGATGAACATTGTTTACCTTGACAGTCCCTCCAAGTTTATTATTGCACTCTCACCAGGGAATGGCTAGAAAATTTGAAAACGTCATTTAAGTATAGTGCATTTATTCTCCTAGGATTATCTAGGCTTACCATGGCATTAGGAAAGATTACGGTGACTATAATCAGCAAGGAATTCCTATAAAATTTGGATGAATAGAATCATGATATAGAAGGAGAGTTTTGCCTTTGAAGGTTTAAATAAACTCACTTGCAGGAGTAAAGAGCCAAACATAGGAGAAACTATGTAGGCTTTGTACTACCACAAACATATTTTGGGAATAGATGTAACTTCCATGGACACGGGGCTTTCAACCCTTTTATGCTTTTTCTTGGGCCACAAGAAAAAACTCTTGGCAACCTGCAAACAAAATTAGTCTTCAACAATGAATGCTAATTCAAAGTTGCATTGCTTATAACTGAACACCATACATAACAATACATTTATCATTATGATTCAAGTTTTCCATGACTATTCTATGAATATAACCCATGACTATTCAAACTAGAAGCCTTAAAATTAATAGACATACTTATTACTCTGATTAAAACAAAAGAACTTGCAACTAGCCAATGTGTTCGTGGCAAGAATAAGCATGTATGCATTTGATGTCAAAGAGGAAATGGCCAGGTATAAACCCAACCAATGGAATTCTGCAGAGAAGTATTGATGGAAGTAGTGGTGATTTTGACTTAAGGAAAATAGGTGGCTCCAGAAATAGGGCCTCTAAAGTGTGTTCCATGACATACATTAGACATGTCACTCAGACCACCACTCAAACTTCGGAATCCTAAGCCTGGGAATGAGACCTCAATGACCAACTGCTGCACCTTCTCCCACTGATTTAAATGTCGAATGAGATCCCTCACTCTGTCTCCATTGTCTAGCAATGTGATGCATAAGGGAAATGAGATTTTCTACTAGGATCATAGGGAACGGGTTGGTTGAATGAACTATAGATCCCCTATTAAGAATCATCCCAATATAAAACCAAATTCTTATACCTGTAACATTTTACCACGAATCCATAGTTGAATAGTGAAGCTAAACTATTTCATGCAAACAACAAGCATACAAGGGAAAAAAGGTGACCAGGCCCTTGAAAACCCAATGATATATGTGCACCTACGTGTTCATTGGTGAAGAAATAGCTATTTCTGAGTTCATGCATAGGTAAGGACTCAATCTGTGTGAGCATAAAATTGGACTAATCAATCCAAGATGAGGACTCTCATATTAATGTGTTAATGCCCACCATGCAAGTATTGGCATACTTTCAAGAATACCATTAATGAAATCATGGGTGAAAAAAACTGATAATGCCTGAATGAATGGAAAAATAGGGTGAACCAACTACAACTAACCTCCATTACAAGAATTACAGGGGGGAACTCACAATTTCAGCCATATTTAACTAGGATTAAAATATATATTTTCCCTCTTTGAGTTCTCTCATGGGTTTGGATATCTAAATTTTATTCATTGTGGTAAAAATAAATTGTGGGCTAATTTTAATAATTTCAAAAAACCTTTCTAATATTAAAAATTCACCAAAGGTTTCTTATTACCTCTCGAAATTCTCCCATGGGATATAATATGCCCCTAAAATCATCTCTACTCCCAAGGAGTGCATTCATTCCACTCAGGGTGCAATTGCTGAAGAAATGGATTAAGCTCACCATATGATCTTGACACCATTCAACTACTTTGAATGGAAGGAATAGATGGAGATTCAGATGAGGAGAAAGGGAATCTACAGAGTGACCATGGAAACTAAGGTTGATCCTAATGTAGTAGCAAAGAATATCAAGTGGCACAATAGGAGGGATGAGGTTTATGGTCTCTTGTGTCTTCGTATTTCTAGAAACCTTATTTTCCATCTAGATGCATTGACATCACCAAATAAAGTATGGGAGAAGGTCCAAAATTTATTTGGAAATAAAGATGAAATGAGGGGACATCATCTTGAGAGTGAGCTTATCTCACCGATTCCAAGAAATTTTGAGTCCTTACAATTCTATTTCTCCAATTTAAAAGCTCTTGTTCTTCAGCTAAAGCAATGTGGTATTGAAAATAAAGATGAACAACTAGTATTTGGCATAATTTCAAATCTTGGCCCTTACTATTCAGTTTTTTTTTTTACCTTCCATGCCACCAAATTTACAATTTGAAACTAGAATATGACTTCACTTGCATATTTCATGGAATCCTTGACCAAGGAGAAAGACAAGTTGGTCCTGATGGGAACCATTAAACCTTCCAGATATCAAGCTTTGGTTGTTGCATATTCAAATATGGATTCGAAAGGCAAGAAGAAGGCTAATCCAAAGAATCCTCCTTATCAAAAGATGACCAAATGCACATACAGTGGTAAGGGATTTCACCCAAAGAGATCCTGCATGAAGAAACAAATCGACATGTTGACTCAACTCCTTGAAAAGAACAGCATCTTTCTTCCTGAAGGCACAAAGAAGGAGGAAGAAGGGTCAAATTTTGAAGACAATGAGAGAGTTCATGCATTGGTTGCAAGCACTGTAATATCTTCTTCCTTTATCATTGACTCTCAAGCTTCAAGACATATGGTTTTGACAAGGGATTCATTCTCCTCTCTTGATGCTTTGAATGGTCCTAAGATTGTATTAGGAGATGATTCTAGAAATGAAATTAAAGGGAAGGGTAGAATACATATTGACCATGGTTCCTTCAATAATGTTTTGTATGTCCCAGGTCTTGCTACAAATCTCTTGTCAATCTATCAGATGACCCACACTAGGTCTCCTAAGAAGGTTGTCTTCACTGCCAATGATGTTGAAATTACTGAAATTTTGAATGGTAGAGTCATATCAAAAGGTTTTGTTAATCATAGCTCCAAAGTGTAAAATTTCTCACACTTCATGCCCTTCTCAAACCCCTCTTCTCTCCTCACTCATGATAATTAAGATATCAATATATGGAATGAAATATTTGGCCATATAAACTACAAATACCTATCTGACTTTTGTGGAAAAGACATGCTCACGAGGTTGCCCAAAATCAAGTTTTCTAAAGGAGTCTATCAAGGATTAATCTTAGGAAAAGACCGCAAGCACAAGTATGAGAGAGTCAGTCATGAGAAAACCTATGCACCTCTTGAGATTATTTGCAGTGATATATCTAGTCCTTTCCCTCGTATGTCAATGAGTTAATCCAAATATGTCCTAACCTTCATTGATTACTTTTCTAGATACTGTTGGGTCTTCTTCCTCAAGTACAAGTTAGAAGTTTTTGACCTCTTCAAAGTTTTTAAATCCTTACTATAGAACAAGTCTAAAAGAAAGATCAAATTACTCAAATATAATAATGGTGGTTAAATGTCAAGTCTAAATTCATACAATTTTGTTAATATGTAGGTATCCATATGCATCACTCTATTCCTTACATGCTTTAGCAGAATGGTGTTTCTACGAGCAAGAATAGATCTCTCTAAGAGATGGCCACTTGCATAATAGAGTCTAAAAATTTTACACCAAATTTTGGGCTGAAGCAATCACCTGTGTGTCACGACCCCATCTTTTAAACCGGCGAAGAGGATGCAACCAACACACCAAACATGGGAAACATCCCCATGAATCATGAACAACGGTTAAATGTTGATATTAAATTGCTTAAACATATATAGCAGGATGCATGATCCATCATACAAATATGCATAAAACATCAACATACAGCGGAAGCAAACACACATACAATTCCAGTATTCAACATGTTCATTACAATTCATTTGACATCAATATAATTGCAGAGATAAAGTAACCACAGCACTTAACTTTTGATGAAGAATTTACCCCGCAACCAGCTACGTCGCTGTAACGTTCCACCCAACCATAGGCCAGCGTGCTCATCAATCTCTCAGCACCACTGCCACCCCCGAGCTGGGCATGATTCCTCCAAGGATAAGGGTCAATGCAGGCTTACACATAGCCAAGGGACACAATAGCAAACCAACACAACTGGGTTCACCAGGCCATCAACAAACCGGCCAAGCCAGCGCAGTCCGAAGACCAACCACTACATACACGTAACCAAATGATCCCTTCACAGCCCTGTGAAGAAGATAAATACAATCCGATAGGTGATAGCCCCAACCAACAGGTGAAACACAGCACATGCCCACAAGGCAACTCAGAGTTGTTCTTGGCCCTAACGTGGCCAAAACAACTCAGCTGCAACCCAAAACCAGGGTACTTCCACAGCCACAAACACATAGAAAAACAATGACAACAATCCACAGTCCATAATGGATAGTAAACAACATTCCCAGCATAGCCATGGGAACTCAGCCAACAAATGTGGCAACCAACAGTCACAAACTCACAATGAAAACGATGGCTGCTATACACCGTCCCAAAACAAGGAAGAAGACAAAATCCAAATAGTCCGTAGCAGCCCCAAAGTGCAACAACAACACAGCTCACGGCATCAGGAATACAACAGTCCCAAATGTATCAACAATCACAACACAGGGGAAAACATACTCAATTCCACTCTGTGGAAAAACGTGAATGACCACTGATAAGCAGCTCCTCTCCTAGCTGCGTGAGATCCAGCAGAATCACTACCTGTGTGTGAGGATGAGCAAGACTTCCGCTCTCGTGAGAGTGAACAGCTCCACTCATGCGCATGGATGAACAACCAACGTGAGGTGTGAGAAGACCACCCAGAGCATGCGTAGTGGAGAGTGCGTGAGGAAAACATCACCGACCTTTGCGTGAGGAATATGAATAGACCGCGATGGGGAACGAACCGACCGAGGAGAGAATGCGCCATGGGGAGAATGGAAGGTCGTGTGAGAGTGGAATGCAAGCAGTCATGGGTGGAGTGGGCACGTGGGCAAGGGACTGACAGTCCTGCCACCCCACTCCCAAAGACAATAACTGCACCAACCACCAGCAGCCATTCTCCATGAAGGTGGTTGGATAAAACAATAAAGAGGTTGACAAGGGAAGATGGCAAAACAAAACAAGGTGGCAACACATGGGTTTTTTCCATAGACCAATGTTTGACATCCCCCGCCTCTTATCCTTAGGAACCATGCCCTTTTCATTCACGTTGCACTGGCGTAGCTGGTTGTGGTTTATTTTTAATTGATGTGTGTATGTACATGATTCCAACCAAAATGTGTCGGATAGCGTGATATACCATTGGCAACTATCCCCATTGCCGAAACATACACAGCCAAATCGATGGTGGGGATTTTTCCTTTAGCTCCTCACCATGATTAATTACAATATATACATCATGAAAACGGGGTAAAAACCGGGGTGTTACACTGTGCATATTATATCCATAATAGGTTTCCTCAAAATTACTTGGATGGATTCACTCCTTTCGAAGCTTGGAGTGGAAACAATCTTGATGTGTCACACTTCAGCATTTTCGGCTCTAACGCTTGGGCTATAATTCCACCTAAAAAGAGAAAGGATTTGTAGAACCAAATATAAGAATACTTATGTGTTGGGTATTCAGAATATTCCAAAGGGTATAATATGATCAACATGAGCACTCAAAAATCCTTCATTGAAAGGAGTGTTCAATTTGAAGAAGAGCCTATGCCAGCAATAAAAATTGGAGAATACTCTTCACCATTATCACCTCTGGTTGTAAGTGAAGACTCTAATAAGTTTTATGATTCTGATATGTTTAATAATTAATATTTAATTCCATATCTAAACACTCCTACAAGACCAAATTTGGAAACAAAGACCATTCAAGAAGCTGGGAACTAGTTGGGAAACCTAGTGATCCTAGAAGAACTAGATCTCAATTCGAGAGTGACCTCTCTGTCAAAGACCGAAGATTTGTTGAGAAGTGTTATATGATTATTGAATCTTATACACAAACATATGAAGAATATTTAAAATATACAATATGGAAAACAACCATGGAATAATAATACCATTCGCTCTTGAAGAATGATACATGGTAACTAGGCAATCTCCCACCAAGTAGAAAGCTAATGAAGTGAAAATGGGTATTCAAGACAAAATTTTCTATAGATGCCTCTCCTATGAAGTATAATTCAATTTTAGTAGCCAAGGTCTTATCCCAAGTCCAATTCATTTACTACAATGAGACCTTTTTCACCAGTGGAAAATATGGACTCTATAAGACTAGTTTTGGCCATTGTAACATCCAATCAATGGGAGGTACATCACATGGATATGAAGAGTGTATTTCTACATGGATGTCTCAAGGAAGAGATGTAGAATCCAAAAAATTTTGTTACTAATTGATATATTGTGTGCATATTGAAGAAATCACTGTATGGGCTAAAACAATCTCCTAGAGCTTGGCATGCCAAGATTGATGGTTTTCTGCTATCACAAAACTTTAGTAGATGGAATTCTGATGCAAATGTCTATTTGAAGCTGATTCATGGTTAAATAATTATTATTTTCTTGTATGTGGAAGAACTTTTCATGATAGGAAGTTCCATGGAAGAAATTGCCTCCTTGAAGGAATCTTTGAACTGTGCCTTCTCCATGACTGATTTGGGACAATTAAGCCAATTCTTGGGGCTTGAGTTTTTTCAATCATCGTTTGGAATCAAAGTACATTAGTAAAAATATGATGCATACCTTCTAAACAAGTTCAACATGAAATATTTGAAGCCAACTAGGACTCCTTTCCTCTCAGGAGTTAAGCTTGAAGAAGCAAATTCAACTCTCTTGGTGAATAATACTATGTACAGACAACTAGTTGGTTGTCTTCTCTATTTGACTCACACTCAACCTGATATTTCTGATGAAGTGAGTGTAGCATATAGACATATGGATCAAACACATTACATCCATTGCAAGGAAGCAAATAGAATCTTGCACTTTCTGCAAGGAACCAAGACACATGGGATTCAGTATGTTGCAAAATATTTTCTAGATTGAGTTGGTTTTACTGATTCTAACACTAATAAAAAATCAAATTCTAGATATGTTTTTATGCTTGCAAATGGACCTATTTCATGTTCAAGTAAAACTCAAAATCCATTTCACTTTCTTCTACAAAGGCATAATATAGAGGAGTTGTGAATGCATGTACTCAATGCGTATGGTTGCAAGGAATACTTGGAGAGTTTGGGGTTGAGTATGGTGCTTCCATAGTCATTTTTTATGACAATAAAAGTGTTATTAGAATATAAAAATACTTTTTTTAGAGGGAGAAAACAAACACATAGATATCCATATGCACTACATCAGAGGACTTGTGCATGATGAGATCATTTCTTTGCACTATTGCGCATCATCTGAGCAAGTTGCAAACATATTCACCAAGGAATTCTCTGAGAAGACATTCAACAATATCAAATCACTACTCGGGATATATGATCACATGGTGAAGACTAATTGAAGCAAGTATTTCACAAAATTTTGTTCATGTTCATGTTTTGAGGGAGCATTTTCCCCTTGTGGTTTCGCCTCTTTCCTTGTTTTTTATGGACAAGCAGTATGTAAAGGGTGACTAAGCCTTGTTTCTAGGACCTATATTTCTGATATTTCACATAAGTCAAGCTTAAGGGGTTGGGGGGGCTATAATAATAAAAAACCAATTTCTCATACTTAAGATACATTTATTAATATTGATGGTTAACTTCCTAGGTTCTAGACTACCTAGTTGGCATCCACTTGCACCACTTGGTCAAAAATTTCCATAATTGCATGCAAGAGTGCCCTTCACATATTCTAGATAAGATTCTTCCAACTATATAGACCACCCAGTTTAGTAAGTGTGTCTTCCTTCCTTATCCAGAGTTAGATGGATTTTTAGCAGTTTTAAGCTAGTCACATGGCAACTGCCTTGTTTTTTCCCAACTCATCCTCCTTATTTTTCTCTCTTGAAAGTATGATTATATTGACTTTCCATCACTTATCAGCTGACATATATCATTCAGGTAATTTGTGACCTTCCTCGAGTAATTTGGAAAGTGTTTTATGCACATAGGGGGGGTTTTTAATTTTAGTCAAGCCTGCTATTGTGAGCATTTAAATTGCCTCCTTAGGAATTCAAATATCTGATGTAATTATGTATTTGGACTTTTAGGATTTATAATCCTCCCTTTTCCAAACTATCTGTTATATTATATTTTCCTAACTTAGGATTCATTTAGTTATTATTGGTTCCACTAGTACCATTGGGTCCACTTGGCCTAATGGGGCCACATGTACCAGTCACTAGAATATGGGGAACATTGATAGAGGCTAACTGGAACTAACTGCAGCTTCATTCATTAGTTTAGGAACCTCCTAGACCAATCCCTACAATTTAGGATCCACTGGGAGTGTCGGCACCAACCTCCTTTAGCTGTTGGCAATTGGTAACTAGTTAATCTTAGTTATGCTTTAGTTACATTCAGTTAGATCTCCTTGAGTTCAATTAGCACTAGTAATGCATGGCTTCATGTGGAAAGGCACTAGTTCTCACCTACTTCTCACCTACCACTATAGTTAGACAGGTTTGATTGATTATAACTGATTAAGAGACTGGATTAGAAATATGGAGTTAACCAGTTGAACTCTAATAGTGATTTAGACACTTCTTATTGTTATAGCTCAAAATAACACATCTCTACCTGTGACCACTTTCCCATGATTCTGTCGCATGTCGACACTTCCATGACGACACTTCATGAAAGTCACTGAAATTCACTGAAAAAACACCTAACTTGGAGGACCTATATATTGAGCTCTGTAACTCCGTTTGACTTCATCTCTAAATTGTTGGAAAGATATTTCTGTTAGCTAAAACTTTCCAGAAGACAACAAAGTCTGAACATGCCCAGAAATTCCCTAAAAATGAGTTTTTTTTCCTATATGCAACTTTCCTTAAGGAAAACCCGTGGATGATACGCGAGTTGCTCTCTATCATACCTGCATATGTACACAAGTTTCTCATATATGCGACTTGATGTACTAGCAACCCGCGTATACGTGACTGTCCAGTTATGCAACCCGCGTATGCCTTTTAAAAATGTCAAAAAACACGCCTTTTGAATTTTGGGTAGTTATGCAACTAACTCCATCAATTGTAACTACTTTGTCTTCACCCCTAACTCTTCTTTAAGCATATAAATAGAGGTAGGGAGTTCCATGAGAGGGAGTCTTGAATTTTTGCATTGTTATGCTGGAGGATTTGGAGCTCTATTTTCCCACACCTTTTCCCTGGCGGTCATCCCCTTGTGTTGTAGAGCTTGGAGGATGAGTTCCTTGGAGAAGAGAAGCAGTAGAACCAGATCAAGGTTTCGTGAGGTGCCGAACTTGAAGAGAAGGTATACTTGTACTTGTTTTCAAGATTAATAAAGATGTGATGTCCTTCTTCTTCCCCAAATCATTGTTCAATGTGTGATTGGATTTCTGTTTATGATCATGTGATGATGTTATTTAGATCATTAGTTCATGTTTATTTGATTATCATTGTTTTATATGTGGTCATAATGGTTTGAGGAAGGTATAATTCGTTTTGCAGGTCTCTTGGAGCGAGAGGAGCAAGAAGAGGATTGAAAAGAAAGCTTGGACCAGCCTTCAGTTAATCAGGTATGGACCTTTCTTATCTCTAAAACTTGCTTATATATGCTTGTTGAACGTTGTGCGTCTCTCTTTCAACCCCAGTACGTTGATGGCCTCTTAAACCCTAGCCATAGGATACTTTCCTTTACAACAGAACTGGCGACTCCGCTGGGGATAGCCTTGTCTGTTTGGGGTTTCTCTTTATTTATTTTATCCTTTTGCATTGTTTTAGGTCCTTCTTGCCACTTAGGAACACCTTATAAGTCTGATAGAACACTTCCCCTGCCTTCCTAAGGTAGCTTTTGACCTTTTTGGGAATTTTCCACCCATACGCGACTTGCATGACTGAACAGTCGCGTGTCTGGTTTTGTATACGCGACTGCCTATACTGTCAACCCATGTATGATACACGACTTGTCAGTTATACAACCCGCGTATGCTTGTATATGCGACTTGCTGTATTAGCAACCCGCGTATGACACGTGACCTGTCAGTAGTACAACCCGCGTATGCCCCTAAAACAATGTTTTTCCTCATTTTTTGTGGTTCTTTCTACTAT
Source organism: Pseudotsuga menziesii (assembly GCA_001517045.1). Taxonomy (NCBI): domain Eukaryota; kingdom Viridiplantae; phylum Streptophyta; class Pinopsida; order Pinales; family Pinaceae; genus Pseudotsuga; species Pseudotsuga menziesii. Next base: position 485,848 of record LPNX010244106.1, read on the forward strand.
TGTGGGCTGTTTGGTAGGTCTTTTGGTGTCTTCTGTAGGTGCATGACTCTAGGGAGTTAGTGTCATCCCTTTTGGTTGTTCTTTATCTATGTGGTAAGCCCTTTTATAGCATTAGGGTTTGCTCTTTGCTCTTTCCCCCACCTCCTTTGCTTGGTATGATTTTTGGCTTATGTTTTTGGTTAGCCTCTGTTAGTGATCTTTGTTTGAGTTCAGAAGCTTGTTGGTGTTGGTTTCCTTCTTCTTTTGTTGGTTAAATTCACCATGCCAAAATAGTTGTCTTGTCTTTTATGCAAGCCTTCCTTCCAAGTAGGGTTTATACTGACTTTAGGGCAATCTAGAGTTTGTTTGGTGGTTGTATAGCAAAGTTCCTTTTGCTTTTTTCTTCTTATCTGCATACTTTTCTTTGTAGTTATTTTTTCTTTTGCATTTATAAAAGAAAATTAAAAAAAGAACGTATACTTTATTTTGATGCTTTCCCCCCTATCTCCTTCTTTGGCTTGACCTTGTTGGACAAGGTACTGAGCAGCCTTTGTTTGTAGGTTTAGATTGATTCTTGGGACTTCTTGACCTTTGTTTATGTCAGTCTTATTGTTCAGTCTCTTCATTCCAAAGTTGTTGGCTTGTTTACCTTTGTAAGCCTTCTTTTCAAGAGAGGTTGATATCCAACTTTAGGGAAACCTAGGGTTTGTTTTTTGGGGTATAGAGTAGTTGTCTATTTGCTTTGCTTACAGTACTTGCTTGCATTAGTTGATAGGCTATTTTTTCTTTTACATTTATAAAAGAAAAAGACAAAAACACATGTTGCTTTATATGCATGTAGATTAGGTTTTTAGTCTAGATTGAATAGCATATCATTGTTTTTGGAAAAATATAAAAAGAATTTGTTCTTTTGTGGCTTTCAAGTTTTCTATTTGAAAAATGAAGAGAATAGTTTTTGCTTTTTGCATTTCATTTCTCTTTGCTTAGTCATTTTGTTTCAACCTTTGAGTCAAAACACCACATAAGTTTCATGCCATTTACCCTCTGACTAAAAATAACCCTTAAAATAAATGATATAATTTAAAAATTATTAGTAAGTTTTATTTTATAGGGTCATACACCAACTAGCTCAAGCTATACTTGTGGATTAGGGAGTTTTAACTCTCCACAAGTATTTAAATCTCAAACGTAGTTTGCCAATCACTAGGTAAACCCTTTTCTACATTGATTGTATCTGGGAAGCTCCTCTCAAACGGGAGTTAAGCACGAGGCCGCGTGGAGACTTGGACTGAGGAGATACCCCTCTGATTCCTTGTCAAAGCGTAGACCAGGTTTTTTACGCATCTAGGGATTCTGTCTTAGACAAGGTTTCGGGCTCAAATACCCTGCCCATGCGTACGAATCAGGCTTGCGACTGTCCCCCCAGACTGTCAATATAGTTAAGGTAGCCTTCAGTCTCTTTGACATCTAGGGTTCATACACAGGTACACCGAAAGGCTATTTCTGGTTGACCTTGGACGGACTTGGAAGGTAACCCCGTTAGAAAGTGTGGGAGGGTAGTGGGTGATTCCTCTGCTTGTACCTAAGAACATCTACAGGGATGCCAAATAATTGTTATCAACTTTCTTCTGGAAAGTATATCTTATACATGTTTGTCTGTTTGGCTTTAGGAATTTTTAGTGAGTGTTGTGTGGTTTGTCTGTACTTAGTGTGACTTTAGGTGTGTGCTTTGTAATTTTTGTTGCCTATCCACCTCAGACTTTGTCTCCTGGTTTGAAACTATGGATAACACCCCTTCGAACACCAACCAAGAGATCTCCATGCTGGGAACTCCTTGTACTATTCCTCTCATGAGGAATGTTGGTGTTCCCTTGATGGCCACCTTGAATCTACCTGGATTCACCCTAGGGCTACCGGTGTGGTTGTTTTCCACTCCAACTATCCTGAATGCTCCTGATACTTCTCAAGTAAGCTCCTTATATCAAGGGCATCAAAACACTACTTCCCCTTCACCTGTAGTTGATTCTCCTCCTCCTTCTACCTCATGCAGTGAAAGCACTGATACTAGTAACCGGTAGTCTAAAAGGAGTAAAAGAAGGAGGAATAGGAAGAAGGCACATAAGTACGGGGGCACCCGTTCAACCTCTGCAATTCAAGTTGAACCTCACCACCCAACCTTGGTTGTTCATGCTGGGGGCACCTATCCAACCTCTGTAGGTCATGTTGGATCTAAGCACTCAACCTCTGCAAGTCAAGTTGATCTTCACCATCCAGCCTCTGTTGATCATGCTGGTGGGATCCTTCCAACCTTTTCAGGTCATGTCAAATCCAGTCACTCAACCTTTGCAGTTCATACTGAGGGCACCCGTTCAACCTCTGTTGTTCAATTTGAAGCTCCCCATCCAACCTCTGCAGGCCATGTTGGATCCATCCACCCAGCCTCTATGGTTCATGCTGGGGGCACACACTCAACTGCTACAAAGCATGTTGATCCTAACCATTCAACCTCTATTGTTCATGTTGGTGGTGCCCATCCAACCTCTACAGGTCATGTTGTACCTAGTCTCTCAGCCTCTACAATTCATGCTGGGGGCAGTCTCTCAGCCTCTACTAGTCATGTTGGGGGAAGTCTCTTAGCCTCTATGGTTCATGCTGAAGATAATATGTCAACCACTACAAGTCATGTTGACACTGTTGAAAAGACTAACCATTCAAAACACAAGCCCAAGTTTCCTTGTAAGCTTTGTGAGGGAGACCACCTTACTTATAAATTCCCTTCTATCGCAGAGGTGCGAAGAGTGTGGTCTAAGACTCAAAAATTTCCTTCTCCTGAACAACCTATAGTTTCTCAACAACCTACTCAACCTTTGGTTGATCAAGGGGTCGAACCAATCTCAGATTTGGTCGATCCCACTCTTCTTTCAGAGAGTGTTCCTGATGTGATTGAACCAATATCATCTTTGGTCAATCCCACTCTCCCTTCAGAGAGTGACTTTCATGAAGCGGTTGAATTGATTTCAGTATTGATCAATCCCACTCTTCCTTTGGAGAGTGAAGTGTCTACTAGTCACATTTTCTTCACTGCCAGTTCAGAACTTACTGAACAAGGGGGCACTGAACTTGTTTCGGATCAACCCCCACCAAGCTCTCGGATTGCTTCCTTTGATTGGGATAGCCTAGTTGAGCCGCGCCTTCCTTCTGATGCACCTTTCCAGATAAAGGTCAAAGTTGAACAATATACGATTGCTCGTTGTATTGTTGATGAAGGAACCTCAGTTAGTATCTTGTCTGCTCGTGGTTGGTGAGGCATGGGATCTCCCAGCCTTGTGTCGACTGCTAATCAGCTACTGGCATTTGATATAAGAACTTATATAGCCTTGGGAATTCTTGCTCAAACACCTGTTACTTTGGGTGGGAAGACCGTCTTAGTTGATTTCATGGTGATAGAAGACCCCTTGGACTTCAATATTCTCCTTGGACGTGATTATGTCTATGCCATGCAAGTTGTGGTGTCAACATTCTTTCATGTGATGTACTTTAATCATGGTGAAGAAATTGTTAGTATTGATCAGTGGGATTTTCTTGATCCGTCTCCTGACAAAACTAGAGACCAGGTATTTCCTTTATTGATTCTCACTGTTTCTATAGACACTACCCCGCCACAGGTGAACTATGTGGCCTCATGTCCTTTGTGTTCAATTGCTACTGAGAAGCAGCCTCTGTTTTCATGCTTACCTTCTCGGGACTTGGTCCCAGCAGTTGAACAGGTGAGTTATCCTATATAGACCATGGAGCTTGCTCTCCACTCTGTTGATCCATTTGAAAGTTTAGACATGTGTCCTATCTTAGATGATCTCCTTCCTTCGGATGAAGTATTCCTAGAGTCTTTGATACAGTCTGATATTCTCTTAGATGTTGGTTCTGTTGTGACTAAGTCTAACCTTGATTTGCCTAGTAAGCCTGACCTTTCTTCTTATGTTGGTCTTATTGAGTCTTTGGACTCTCCTTTCGAACAGCAATTCATTGATCCTGATGAGTTTGATTTTTCTTATGAGTTTTTCAACTCCTGTGATATTGAGTTTGTTCCTATAGACTCTATCTCCCTTGTTGATTTTTGCTCTCCTTCTGAGGTTGATCTTATTGATCTTAAACCCTCGAGCCTTGGTTCTATAGAATCTTCTTCGGTCGATTCTACCTTGACTTTACCTTTTGTAGAAGATAGCAAAGTCAAGTGTGTTTCTTCCAAAGTGACCCGCGTCGGATCGTTTCTTCTGAATATGATTCTGATGTTGTTGTTTCTTGGAGATAGGATTCTTAGTTGGATTCACAACTGTTTACTGGCCTCACCATGTTGTTCAAGCTGTAACTGCATTTGCATGTGTCTTGCTCGCGCTTATGAGCCTAATGCTGGCTTCCATGCTTTTAGCTCATTATATAAGCCCTCATCTTTGTTCTCATTATCGCTAAGCCTTGTATCATTTTGCCTTTTCAACTTGACACCTTTTACCTTGAGGAGACGTTCCTCGAGTGTCCTTATCTTGCTCATGTTCCTTGCATTATGCATAGGTTTGTTCCTTGCGCTTGGAACTAGTTTCTCCTGTCTATGACACTTGTCTCCTCGCATTTAGAGCATTCTTTCTTCTCTCCTTCGAGCTCATTAAAAACAGTATGGAGGCGGCGAGTTGACTTTTCTAGACTCGTCAAAACTTCATGGGAAATATTTTGAGTTTCTTTAGGCCCAAGTCTGACTCCTCAAAATAGACTCGACTACCGAGTAAACTTGTACGATCAGGCTCGTTAAGAATATGTGAATGGGCATCCACATTGGTTGTAGGTTATCTCTTTCTCGGACCATGTGGAATAATATGAGAAAGGATCACTCTCTTTTCTTCAGAATTGAGAAGAGTATTCTCAGGCATAGGTTTATCGCTTCTCCAGACTTGAGGGACTAAATTTACGGAAAAGGAACCCCCTATATGAGTTTAGTTTTCTCTTTTTCGTGCTCTCGACCAAAACATGAAAAAGATTCCGAGGGTACTTTATGTCTTTGTCATGCTCGTTAAACCCTAAAGAACAAAGCATCGAGTTTATTGTTGTAAGCCCCATTTCTCATAATCAAATGGATCTTTCCAAGTGATCTTTCCTTCCTTCACACTCGTAAAACTCAGGCTATATGATGCTTTTGAAGGAGCGTTGGGTAGGTGGTAATTTAACCTTTTTCAGACCTTCCTGACTAAGTACAAAAAAGGTGCACCTTTTCTTCTTCAAAATTTAAGAGAGTTCTTCTTTGGTATGTTTTATACTTTTTCGGCCTCAAGAGACTAAATTGTACGAAAAAGGACCCCCCTGGAGTCTTCTTTGGAGTTTTCAAACTCTCTAAACTATGAAAACACCGTCGAGCATGTACTAGTTTGGGCTCGTAAAATCCACGAATTAGTGCTTTATCAAGCATTCTTCTTTATTTTCTTCGAGCTTGCCAAAAATGAAGATGGTCCCGAGTTTGCTTTCTTGGACTCGTTAAACCTTTACAAGAAAGAAGGGAAGGGAAGTTCATTCACATGTTTTTAACATCATGGCAGCAAGTCTTGTTTCCTTGAACAAAGCACTAGTTTTGAGTCTATCAATAGTTGGGTCCTAGTATTTTTGACCTTATCCTAATTCAGAGTTTCTTACTCCTCCAGTTGGTCTCTTTTCCAATTATATGGGGAATTCGTCAATGTCTCCTACATTGCAGATTTGTTTCGTTGGTCCTTTTGTGTCAAAATCTTCCTAAGTCACTTTTGTGTCGTGCTAACTGTTCAAGGATTAAACCTTTGTCGGCCATTCTGCAATTGCCTTGACCTTTTGTGTCGGCCATTCCCTGGTATCAATTCATTACATCATGTCTTCAGCATTCCTTTTCGTGAAATTTAGTACCAATTCCAGATCCAATTAGTCTTTGACTTATCTCATGTTGGATGATGAAGGAAGCCTTAATGCCTTCCTTCCAACGGATCTCTTCCTATCGACTGCAACACTTCTTGCTCTAGGAATGAGATTTAGAGTTTTATGACAGTACCTTGGGGATTTTTGTCATCAGTGGCAATTTCCCTTGCTATTGGGTAGTGGGAATACCTTAATGTCTCCTACTCGATAGATTCTTCAAGTGTTTGACTTCAAGTCCTTGTAATCACACTTGTTAGAATGTACTTGGTACCTTGGGGACCATTTTCATTAATGGTGGTTTCCCTCGCATTTGTTAATGGTTCTCATTATTGACCATTAATCAAATGGTTTCATCCATGTTCGACTTCAAGTCCTTTATTTGCATGGTTAGGATTCGTACCTTTTTTGGGCGATTTGGATTGAAGACCTTGGGCCAACAGTAGCATCATCTTTTGCTATTGCCCGACTTGCACAATACCTTGTTATATTTTATATGACATTTTGCTGAGACATATATCCACCTTGTATTTTTTGTGGCTATGATCGATTGTCGAGTATGGATCCGCCTTGTTCATTTGTGGCCATGACTCCTTTAGATTTGATATGGTTCCTTTTTGCATATTGAGTGACCATGATAGTTTCATCAGTTATACATATGTTGGATCCACCTATATCTTTATGGCGATGTTTTGTATATGGACTTGTATGTCCCAGAGATTAGTTTTTTTGACATTTATCTCTCTTACAGGTACCTTTGTTCGAACCTTTCGATCTTGGATTCTCTGCTCTCTCCATACTCAGCTTTTTCCTTTATAATGTATTTTGGCTATCATCTTCCCCTCTAACCTCACACATTAGGGGGCATCTATTATAGCTCAAAATGACACATCTCTGCCTGTGACCACTTTCCCATGATTCCATCGCATGTCGACACTTCCATGACGACACTTCATGAAAGTCACTTGAAGTCACTGAAAAAATACCTAACTTGGAGGACCTATATCTTGAGTTTTGTAACTCTATTTGACCTCATCTCTACACCGTTGGAAATATATTTCTGTTAGCTAAAACTTTCCAGAAGACACCAAAGTCTGAAAATGCCCAGAAATGCCCTAAAAATGAGTTTTTTTCCTATACACGACTTGCCTTAAGGAAAACCCACGGATGATACGTGAGTTGCTCTCTATCATACCCGCGTATGTGCACAAGTTGCTCATATATAGGAATTACTGTACTAGCAACCCGCGTATACTTTTTGTATACACGATTGTCCAGTTATGCAACCCGCGTATGCCTTTTAAAAATGTCAAAAAACATGCCTTTTGAATTTTGGGTAGTTTGGGTAGTTATGCAACTGACTCCTTCAGTTGTAACTACTTTGTCTTCGCCCCTAAATCTTCTTTAAGCATATAAATAGAGGTAGGGAGGTCCATGAGAGGGAGACTTGAATTTTTGCATTGTTATGCTGGAGGATTTGGAGCTCTCTTTGCCCACACCTTTGCCCTGGCGGTCATCCCCTTGTGTTGCAGAGCTTGGAGGATGAGTTCCTTGGAGAAGAGAAGTAGCAGAACCAGATCAAGGTTTCGTGAGGTGCTGAACTTGAAGAGAAGGTATACTTGTACTTGTTTTCAAGATTAATAAAGATGTGATGTCCTTCTTCTTCCCCAAATCATTGTTCAATGTGTGATTGGATTTCTGTTTATGATCATATGATGATGTTATTCAGATCATTAGTTCATGTTTATTTGATTATCATTGTTTTATATGTGGTCATAATGGTTTGAGGAAGGTATAATTTGTTTTGCAGGTCTCTTGGAATGAGAGGAGCAAGAAGAGGATTGAAGAGAAAGCTTGGACCAGCCTTCAATTAATCAGGTATGGACCTTTCTTATCTCTGAAACTTGCTTATATATGCTTGTTGAACATTGTGCATCTCTCTTTCAACCCCAGTACGTTGATGGCCTCTTAAACCCTAGCCATAGGATACTTTCCTTTACAACACTAGTTAGCAATGCAGTAAGATTGAGTTGGTAGATTTGAATTCATCTCTCATGATTCAAATTCTCCTTTATGTATTACCATTGTATACTGTTGGGATGTAATGAAGTTTATACTATAATTATACTGAGCAATACTTTTCTGTTTCCTATGAGATTTGTTTTTTATTCAGTCTGTATTATTCATTCCTTTACACTGCATAATAATTAAGAATATAATTGCACTCATTGCCTGAATATATAATGTAACAATAATTCTAATATTGTATCAGAGCCTCTTCACGAAAGCTTCAAGTATGTCTACTCTCCATTGTACACCAAAAGCAGCTAGGTTTCCACAAAAGTGCCACGAAGAGTGCATTTCTTCTTATGAATTCATTCAAAGTGGTGGTGTGGGTGTGACAGACCCTAAGAAAGTGTACATGTCGAAAGGGAAGGCTTGATTCTAACATTGTGTGGGTGGTTTTGGTTTTGCAGTGAATTTCTATAGGTGCTATGTAGCTTGATTCAAGATATTGTCTGATCAGAAGGAGAATTATGGATTCTCAACCTTCCACACCCTAGATCCTAACACCCTTCAATTATGTTGATTGGAGGGCATATATGCAGGTTTCTTTGTGCAGTAAGGGCTTGTTCAAGATGATTATGGAATGGGAGGATGAACCCCATCATCCAGCTAAGAAAAACAAGTTTCTGAATCGCTTAGATGAAGCTTTTGGATTTCTGTGTACTCATATATCCAGAGACCTCCTCTTTCACCTTGAAGGTTTGAGGACTCCCAAAGAAGCTTGGGATAAGCTTCAAGTCTTGTTGTTGGAATATAATAAACCCACTCATAAAATAATTAATCATTATTTGATTAATTTCCTACCCACTAGCTTAGACAGTTGGCATCCACTTGCACCTTAGAGTCAACACTTGCCATCTATATCCTAGGAATGATTTATTTCTAATTCTGGGTTGATCTTGACCACTTTATGGCCATCCAGAATTGGTAACTGTGCTTTACAGCAGAATCTGCTTTATTCTACTTTTTCTGCTTTATCCTACTTTTCTATGGATAAGGTAAAGCTAGTCAACTAGGAAACTGGCAGTTTTTGTTGCCAACCCATCCTCCATTATTTTCTTTCCATATTCTAGGATTAGCAAGTCTTTCCTTCACTCATCATCACTCACACATGCTATTGCTAATTCATGAGGTGCTTGGTAGATTGGGAAAGTGCTTTAGTCAACTATGGGGTTTATCATAATTAGTAAGCCTGCTTTATGAGCTAGCTTGAGTTGTCTTCGTGCAACTCATTTTTCCTCTATAAGGATATATTACCTATGTAATAATATCAATTATCATTTATTGATCATTCATTAATATGTGTTCATTAATTCTTCTTCTTCTCTCCTTATGCTAATTCTCTACAATTCTATGTGAGGTTAATTGTGTGCCTAGATCCTTAGCCAGTTTATGAAATTCCTTATGCCATCAAGGCTTCAGAATTTCTACATGGTATCAGAGCTAAGGTTCTCAAAGTTCAAGTTCTACATGGTATCAAAGCTGAGGATATCAAAGCTCTACATGATATCAGATTTTTGAGAGTTCATTATTTAATCCTCCTTTTTCAGATTTGCAAGTTTATTTTGCAGGTTCAACTTCGAATGGATTCAAGAGTATCAGTTCCTCTTCTTTCTCCATTCACAAGCTCTTCAGAGTGGAAACTGAAGATGATTTCATATCTAAAGAGACAAGGTCTCTATGAGATATCTATTGGAGCTGGTGAAGAGTCTTATGAAGAGACAAGTGACTGGTTGAATGATTGTGATAGAGAAATTGGAGCTATTTGTCTAGCTATCTCTCCATGCATGCGCTACCTTATTGATTTTGTTGATTACCCAAAGGATCTATGGACAACATTGGATAAAGTTTTGGGAAAGGACAATGAGGATACTTCTAGCTATGTAGAGAGTGCCTCTAGCTCCTCAATGATTTCTCTCTCTCAAGATTTCTTGGCCTCTACAGTCTCTAATGAAGTTGATCATGAAGAAGAAGTTTCTCATACAGTTCCTGTTGCTACTACTCTCTTTGATTCGAATGCTTCCTCTTTCAGTCAAGAAGCAAATATTGAAGAGCCATATTTTTCTGTGTCTCTTGAAGTAGAAGATCTTGATTCATCTTCTTATGATGTTGTTGATGAAAAACAAGTGACTAATGGAACTACTATTGCTATTGATGATTCACTCACACATTTAGTGTTCTCTATGTCTTCTATCATGGATTCTGAGATCCATATGCTAGACCTTCACACTTTGTGCATGCCTCTCTCCTTGATGGTGCGCAACCCAGTGACTTCCAAGATGTTTGCTTAGTGAAATCAATTCCTTCTAGTGTTTTCCACTTACCATACTTGATCCCATGTGCTTCTGCAGCTCCTCCTTTGTTCTTGGAACTCATTCTCAGAGCCTCCTTGAATATTTTGAACATCACTATCTTTCCTCCTCTCATACTTCTGTCATAGAGGATTATTTACCAGTATCTTCCCATGAGTCTACTGTTGTTCTTATTTGTGATCTCTTGGATTCTTTGGAATCTAGACCAACCCATGGAGCCCATTCATTCGCACTCTTTGATCCTATGCCTTCTCTATGTTCCTACAAGATCACTTCCACACATCCTCTCTATGTAAATGAAGATGGAGACATTATACATTTGCTTGGACAGTTATTTCACCTATATGGAGATCAGTTCATCTCTACTGGTTCGAATTTCAAGTCATCTCATCATCTTGGATCTAATTACAAGTCTCAAGATCCTTCAGTATTGCCTTCACATCATTGGATCTCAATTGTTCTACATGGTCCTAAAGCTGTCCTTGATCTAGGTGAGCAGATTTATCTTCTTCCCAAGAAGAAGATTCCTCCAGACATCAACATTTAGTTTGGAGCAGCAGCAACACCAACAGTTCAGCATTTTTGGTATTGCTTTTCATGTCCTTTCTTTAGGTTTTGCGTCTTTCCTCATTTCTTTGGACACGATCAATTGTAAAAGGGTGACCATAGCTTTATTTTTGGGCCCTATAGGCATATATATTTCTGATTAGTTTAGGGATATCATCATAAAGTTAGGCTTAAAGGGGGGTGTTGGAATATAATAAACCCACTCATAAAATAATTAATCATTATTTGATTAATTTCCTACCCACTAGCTTAGATAGTTGGCATCCACTTGCACCTTAGAGTCAACAATTGCCATCTATATCCTAGGAATGATTTATTTCTGATTCTGGGTTGATCTTGACCACTTTATGGCAATCTAGAATTGGTAATTGCGCTTTACAGCAGAATCTGCTTTATTCTGCTTTTTCTGCTTTATCCTGCTTTTCTATGGATAAGGTAAAGCTAGTCAACTAGGAAATTGGTAGCTTTTGTTGCCAACCCATCCTCTATTATTTTCTTTCCATATTCTGGGATTAGTAAGTATTTTTTTCACTCATCATCACTCACACATGGTATTGCTAATTCATGATTTGCTTGGTAGATTGGGAAAGTGCTTTAGTCAACTATGGGGTTTATCATAATTAGTAACCTGCTTTATGAGCTAGCTTGAGTTGTCTTCATGCAACTCCTTTTTCCTTTATAAGGATGTATTACCTATGTAATAATATCAATTATAATTTATTGATCATTCATTAATATATGTTCATTAATTCTTCTTCTTCTCTCCTTATACTAATTCTCTACAATTCGATGTGAGGTTTTAATTGTGTGCCTAGATCCTTAGCCATTTTATGAAATTCCTTATGCCATCAAGGATTTATAATTTCTACACTTGTTTCGCAAGCAAGATGAGCTTCAGGGACACTCTTTGGAGAACGGGTTGATAGCCTTACAGTCAAGCAATTTTGATGCCATACAAAAATTCTTTACAAAATTCAAGTCTCTTGCACTTCAGTGTAGATAGTGTAGAATAGACAGAAAGGATGAGCAACATGTGCTCTCCATACTTAGAAAACTAGGTACTGAGTATTATGTGTTTGTTTATATCTTTCATTCTGTAAGAGATTCCATTCCCAATTGGAATATTTCCTCACTTCATACTTTTTTTGAGTCCTTAATACAGGAGCAAGAAAAGTTGGTCCAGATGGGAGTCCTCCATACTTCCAAAAATAAATCTCTCCTAGTGATATACTCTACCAAAGTACAAACTAATAATGGGAAGGAGCCTAAAGCATATTATTCGAATCCTAAAGAGAATCAAAAGACTTTCGAAGGAGCTTCGGGCTCCAAGAAGAAGAAAACGTTTGAAAAGAAGATGTGTCCCTATTGTATGAGGGTTTTTCATCCAAAAGACTCTTGCATGAAGAAGCAAGTCAACCAGTTAACTGCCCTCCTTGAACAGAACAAAATTTCTCTTCCACATACAGCAAATAAGTATGATGGTGGACCGCAGACAAAAGATCATGAGAGGTGACATGACTTGAAGGCTAGCCTTACTCATTCAACAACTATTTGATTGATTCTGGAGCATCCAATCACATGGTTTCCTCCAAATAATATTTCTCTACCCTCACACTATCAAATGGGCCTAATATTCACATGGGAGATGACTCCTAAATTCTAGCAGGAAGAAGAGGTTCGGTTAAAATCCAACATGGTGAGTTCAAAAAATTTCTCTATTTTCCCTCCCTTGCAGATAATTTTTTGTTTGTTTATCAAATGACCCATACAAGATCTCTGAAGAGAGTTACATTTGACCCATATTCAGTTGAGATCACAGAAAATGATACTGGAAGACTCATAGCGAAAGGTATTGCAAATCATTATACTAAAGCTTGTGAGATCTCACTTTTCTTTCCTGTCTCACCTCCTACAACTTTATTGACTCATGCTAACAACACCAGTGCGATATGGCATGAGAGATTTGGGCATCTCAATTTCAAATATCTCCATCAACTACACAATGATAAAATGGTTGAAGGTTTGCCTCTCAACCAAACTTTCGATGGAGTATGTTTTGTTTGCTTGGTAGGTAAGCATCTAGAGAAGAGGTATGAAGTTTGGAAGGAACATAGAGATGCCTCTATACTTGATTTGATACATAGTGATGTGGAGGACCAATGCCCACAACATCCATTAATGGTTGCAGGTATTTCCTCACTTTTATTGATGATTGTTCTAGGTATTGCTAGATCTACTTTAAGAAACAAAAATCAGAAGCCTTTGATATTTTTAAAGTTTTTAAAGCTATGGTTGAGAATAGTTTCAGGAAAAATATCAAGTCGATAAAATCTGATAAAGGAGGAGAGTACATTAAAAGAGATTTCTGGCATTATTGTGAAACGAATGGGATTCACATGGAACACTCAGTTCCATACACACCAAAACAGAATCGTGTGGCTGAGAGGAAGAACAAACGAATGAAGGAGATGGAAACATGTCTTCTTCATGCCAAGAATCTCCCTCATTCTCTTTGGGCAGAAGCTATAAACTGTGCTTCATATTTGCATAACAGAGTGCCTTATAAATCAGTGGTCGGGGCCACTCCATTTGAAGAAGTGCATGGGCATAAGCCTAATGTCTCTCATTTGAGATTTTTTGGCTCCCAAGCTTGGGCCAAAATACCCATTGACAAGAGGAAGGCCTTCCAATCCCAAAGTAGTGAATGCATTATGTTGGGATATTCAGAAGATGCAAAAGCATTCAATTTGATGGAGGTTGGAACTAGGAAATGCTTCATTGAGTGGAGTGTTAAGTTTGAAGAAGACCAGTTGTGCGATGCACCACCATCCGAAGCACAAGAAGGTATAACCACTCTTCCACTACCTTTTGATGATGATGAATTGTTACATGTTTTAGATTCAAATGAAGAGGATCAAGACCAGCATGATCTTGTTATTGAGGTTGAACCTCATGAGATTCTAGATCTAGATCCAACACCCATTTCAAACCAAATGCCTAATCCTAGATGGGCTCAAAATCTCATTGATGCAGCTAGGTATGGTTTTGGAAATCTAGAAGACAAAAGGAAAACTAGGTACCAGTGTCAGAATGAGCATGTTTATCTTTCCCTCCCAGATTCGCTCCCCACAGAGTGGTGCAACAAAATTCAAGGAAAGTGCTACATGATGATAGCGAATGATCAACCACTTGGCCCACAAAAGAATAAAATTGATCATTCTCCACCTCTTCCATACAGAAGAAACACACAGATTTATCAGTTCAAAAGGACATTGAGAGGTTCACATGCACAACTTTAGGATGTTGTTGCACAGAAGAACCATACTGTTGCATAGTGCTGCAAATTGCTCTAGAGTTTTGACAAGTTATTATTCTAAGGAGGAATGTTCTTTTCTTCTAAAGATGGCTTGCATTTTCCCGTTCCTACTTATTTTGAGCGGGGGGAGTTTCCCATGAGGTTTTCCCCTATTTCCTCGATTTATTAAGAAGCATTTTTTTATCTTTTAGATTTGTATATGGGTGACTTTTGGCCTTATTTCCAGGGCCCGCAATTGTCCAAGTTAGGATTTAGGGGGATGTTAGGATTTATAATCCTCCCTTGTCCAAACTGTCTATTATATTATATGTTCCTAACTTAGGAGTCATTTATTTATTATTGGGTCCACTTTGCCTAATGGGGCCACATGTACCAGTCACTAGAGTATTGGAAACACCGATAGAGGCTAACTGGAATTTACTACAGCTTCATGCATCAGTTTAGGTGCATCCTAGACCAATCCCTACAATTTAGGAGCCACTAGGAGTGTCGGCACCAACCTCCTTGAGTTGTTGGCAGTTGGTAACTAGTTAAGTTTATTTAGGCTTCCATTACATTCAATTAGATATCCTCTAGTTCAGTTAGCACCAGTTATGCATGGCTATATGTGGGAAGGGGCCAGTTCTCACCTACCACAGCAGTTATACTAGTTTGATTGATTGTAACTTATTGAGAGACTGGATTAGACATCTGGAGTTAGTCAGCTGAGCTCCAATAGTGATTTAAACACTTCTAGTTAGCCATGCAATCGGATTGAGCTGGTATATTTGAATTCATCTCTCGTGATTCAAATTCTCCTTATTTATTACCATTGTATAATGTTGGGATGTAATGAAGTTTATACTGATCAATACCTGTATGTTTTCTGTGAGATTTGTTTTGTTCAGTGTGTATTATTCATTCCTTTACACTGCATAATAATTAAGAATCTGGTTACACTCATTACCTGAAGATATAATGGTACACTAATTCTAATATGAAAAACCTATTCTTTTATAAGGTTGGCTCATGTATACTTATGCAATGCAAGTTAGTGTTATGCACCAATTTTAGTCCCCATTTTTTAGTGGATCTTTGCATGTCTTCTAGCAATTTTTTGTGAGTTCAATTGTACTAAGACTGGGCTTAATTTCCACAACAATAACACCAAATATTTTCCAAAATAAAGTATTCCATGAGATTCCATGATCTAACTCTGAGTCTTCCCATGGAGGTAACCTTTCCATATGGTGGAAGGCCACACCTCCTCCACTTGCTAACTTCATGCAACTCTCGGAGTGAAACCATCTCAAAACGTTGAACACTCATGCTAAGAGGTCTGACTAAGACACAAATGACAATGTGACAAAGGCATTCATCCTACAAATCACAACCATAGTGCACTCAACATCTAACCTCTTTATCCTAGACTAAATGACTCTTCTATTGAATACCTTCTCCTAAGGCATGGTGCTTACTCTAGCAACACCTACAATGATACATGTTCGTCACTAAGTCCATCCAAATTAATGCTTCACATTTGCACTACGTCTTAGCTTGCGCATGTGAATTAGTTCAATGACTGATTAATTCATCGATGCCTCATACTATGTTTTTCCATCATCTTTCAGAGCGATTAGAGGATAAGGAACCTTAGTGTACCTTTACAAATAACTACCTTCAATAAGATTATGGTGACCTATACTATTTTTGAGATGTAACGGGTTATGCAAATTTGATAATTGTCAATCAGCTACACAATATTGAACACTTTTTATACCCAAGGTTACTTAGAGCCCCATTCAAGTGACGATCTATTGAATTCCTTGGTTCACTTCTAATAACCCAAATGCAAAAATGACACATTCTCAAAGTTATTTGCAATTTCTTTAGATAATCATGAGGAATTAAATAAAAAATAATGATAAAATGAACTTTAGAGCAAATGAATTCATCCATTGGATATGAAGGGTGCCAATACTCATTTCATTGGTTTCCATCACACTCATAAGAGGATATACTAGACAATATAATGAATTGGTAAACTACCCTAGATCGCAAGAAAATTAGCAAAAAAAATGAAGGGAAAATATTTCACAACAAGACCAGTCATAAAGGAATTCCATACACAAGCACAAAAATAGTACAAAGACTTAAAAAAAATGTTGCAATCACTCGACTACTCATGATAATTTAGTTGGCATGCACAAAGTACTTTAGAACATAGTACCCCCACACCCATATGGTTTATCTTCATATGAGAACCATAAATTGGAACCAAATGTCACGTGAAACAGTTTTAAACTTTTCGAAAGTGGCAAAATGCATGTGGTGTACATACATATATGAATTTAGGTTTTGGTTGATTTTCACCTTAGAACATATCAAAGCAATCATTGCATCTAATGAATGTGAAATATAAAATATCATCGGGTTATTTAAATACATATACGTGTTTAATTTTTAGTAAATGAAAAATATATATGGTTTCTTGTGGTTTTTATTAACGCATTTGGACGTAGTCGTTAAATCAATGATGAACACATGCCACATATAAGAATTTGCATAGGAATATCTTGAATAAAATGTAACTTCATACAAATTACAATAGTGATAAGCAAAATAATGGAGAGAAAATAATGAAGCAGAAACATAAGAGAGAAAACTCAATTGGTACAAACTCCATCTAATTATTATTCACCAATAAGGTTACATTTATAATACATCTCCAAGGGAGAAATTCGTGAGCCTAAAGAGGTAGTTGAATTCCACACATGTGGCAGGCTTAGATAACATAGAAAACATCATTATACATAGTTGCCAGTCATAACTCTTGAAGCATATCAGTTAACTGAGTGTAACTGACAATAGGTGGACTAAGAAGGTGTATTAGCTAGTTAACTAATGATAACTAATGATGGAGGGTGCATAAAAGGTGTTCCCTTGAGTGAGAGTGGTGATCGAAGCTTATACTAACTAAGGTGATGAAATCAAGGCTAGTTAACTCAAGGTAGGCTCCTAAATTATAGGAACTGACTCAAGTGGGCCTAATATGATGCATGTGAGGGCATTAACTCCTAGAAACAAGGAAGATGGTGCATCTAAGGATAATGAGGCTAATAATGACAAAATAATAGTTCAAAGTGATCAAGATACTTAGGACTATACACTAGGTGGCCAACTGATAATGTTCTAAGCACTAGAAAAATAAAAGGAGGTTAGGGGCAACACCCCCTTTAAACCTGACTTATGTGAAAAATAAAAGGAGATTAGGGCCCAACAACTAAGGATAAGATAACCCTTTACAAATTTACTTGTCCATGTAAAACAAGGAAAGAGGAAAAACCTCATGGGGAAAATCATCCCTTAAGAATGGACATGAGGTAGTACACCAGAAATAAACTACTCCAAATCCAATTGGGTGTGAACTTGATTATATGTATGGAGAGATATTCTTCTTAGGAAGAAGAGGTTGTTGCTCCTATGTCTGGATCATGTGTTGAATCTATGCATAGTCTGCATGCAAATGAAGGTGCTCATTAGACTTGAACTTCCTAATATCATGTCTGAACTTTATATGCTAGAGACATAAAATTTGAACCAAGATGTGATCCAAATAAATTAAAATCAACCCCAAGTGAATGGTTGTGTCATCCATGTTCTATGCAACTATGAGAACATATGCCAATCAAAATCATTAACTGGATAAGAAGGATGACAATGAGGGTAAATGAAACAACTCGATACTCAAATTACACCTTTAAAACATCAAATAACACAGTAAAAAGCGAACCAAGGACAGGCTCAGAGAGTGTATGAGCTACAACAGCTGGTTGTTTATCTTCAAAATTTGAAATATAAGATAGATAGGAAAACAAAAGGTTTGGAACAAGAGTACCATGTGTGTCAAAACAATGGAAAAGTATTTATCTTCAAAGGAAACTTGAGGAACAGTGCCAATTATCATAGAGGAATAGGTAGAAAGCATGAGATCACTAACTGGGAGTGTTGAAAAAGTACTCTCAAAATTTGATCTAGCCTTCAAACATTTCCACAAGATCACTAGATTGTGCATCATCATCTTGTGAAGCATGTGCAGGAAAAAAAACAACTGACTTTTCACCCTCAAGATAAAAAAATGAAGATGATGAGAACTAAGTTGAGAGAAATAATTGAGTTCTTTATCAACAATAGAGGTTTCCACAATTTTCTTTTTTAAACAACTTGAATCCAAGAAACTGTACATGTAAATCAAATCATGTATGTAAGCTTAAATAAAAACTCAAAAATGTGATTGATGTAATGTTGTCAATTCAATCACAACTTCTACTACACTCAATGGAATCAAATTTCGTCGAAGACCCATTTGAGATATCGAAGAGATATTTCAAATCATATAAGGAACTTGAACTATCTCATCAAGCAGAGTGAGAAATATCAAGTCGAAATAGAGGATACAGATGGATACAGTTGATTGCAGACCTTCAATATTCAACTAAACATATCTCTCAAACCAGAAACTCAAATTGAATTTCACAAAAAACCCATTTTAGATCACGGATAGAAATTTCAAACAAGTTACTGTAGTCCCTCTAAGATGATCAGTAGAGGTCGTTCCTCCTCTTCAAACATGGCTCCAATTTTTAAATTTTGTTGTTGAAATTGTACCTGCAAAACAAACTTTGTAAAGATCTATATGGAAGTTAATTGATTTTAAATGAGATATGCTCAACTTGGTAGCTCTGATACCATATAAGAATTTGCATAGGAAGATCTTGAATAAAATGTAACCTCACAAGAATTAAAATATATATAAGAAAAATAATGGAGAGGAAATAATGTAGCAGAAACATAAGAGAGAAAACTCATTTGTCTAAATTTCATTTGATTATTATTCACCAATAATGTTACATTTATAATACATCTCTAAGGGAGAAATTCGTGAGCCTAAAGAGGCAATTGAACTCCACACATGTGGTAGGCTTAGATAACATAGAAAACATCACCAAACATAGTTTCCAGTCATAACTCCTAAAGAAGATCAGTTAACTGAGTGTAACTGACAATAGGTGGACTAAGAAGGCATATTAACTAGTTAACTCATGATAACTAATGATGGAGGGTGCATAAGAGGTGGTCAGTTGAGTGTTAGTGGTCATTGAAGCTCATACTAACTCGAGTGATGAGAGAAAGGCTAGTTAACTCAAGGTAGGCTCCTAAATTATAGGAACTAACTCAAGTGGACCTAAAATCATGTATGAGCACGCATTTGTAACACCCTTGTTTCGACCCCATGGTATTGAATTACATATGATGTAAATAGCGTTAATAAATCGTGGCATGGAGCTCAAGGCAAATTCCCCACCATGGATTTAGTGTTTTATGTTCAGTGATTAAAGATCGATGCCGAAGGTTTATGTGGTAGCCATGAACAATACGTTTTGAGACATCATGTAAAATGCAAATTAATAAAAATACCACAACTAGCTATGCGCCGCAACGTGAAAGAGATGGGGGCATGATTTCACAAGGAATGGGGAGGGGGGATTATTCAAACCCTTGAGACAATGGGGAAAATCCAAATGACAAGGGGAAAACCCATAAAGTTGTCTACTACCCTTTTTGTCTTTTATGCCCAGTCATCTAAATTTGGTGATGGAAGTTATTGCCTTGGGATGGGAAAGGTATGGAGGTCAAAATTTGAATTTGGAAAGTCACCCATTTTTGGAAAATGTGTTTTTGGCTTCTTGGTCAAGTAAATGCTTGGAAATGCATTCCCAAGCCATTATTCACCCATGCGTTTTCTTCCTCACGTAGCTGGAGATAGCTAGGGAATTCTCCCTCACGATTTGGGTTGTTTTCTTCATTCCTCCATGGCTGGGGAGTTCGTTTTTGGTATGGCTGAGTGAATGTGCAGTAGTGATGCCCGATTTGGGGGTTTTGAGAGGTTTTTTTGCCTCCCTCACGCAGCTGGAGCATGTTGTGTGTTTCCCCAACATTTTTATGTTGCCTCCTCATTCCTTCATGCCCAAGAATTCATTTTTGTTATTGTACAGTGAATGGGAAGAAGAGAACCACAATTTTGGGGTTTAAGGCAGTCGTTTTTGCCCACGTGAAGCCAAATACATCTCTGAAATCAAGTTTTGTATCACAGGATTGTTTTCCCTTGTTTACTTTTTCATTTTGGCTTCCCAGGACATTTTTGTCCATACCCAGCAATGGTATTTTGCTGTGAAGTGCATTCTTGTGTTGGCTTGGCTGAGTAAGTCCAAGGATCCCATATTTTAGATGGTTGGCTATGTTGGATGTGATTGTTGGCTTGGCAGAGTAAGTTTAAGGAACCCCTATGTTGTTGGGTTGTTTCCTTAATAGCCGTGGAACCCATTTGTTCATTGGACCAGCTCGGGGGTGGTAGTGGCATTGAGAGATTGATGAGCACAATAGCCTATGGTTGGGTGGAACGTTGCAGCGACATAGCTAGTTGTGGGAAAACTTCTTCTCAAGATAAGTATTCTCTTGTGTTTAATCTCTGCAATGAATTTTTTTAATGAATTATGAACATGATGAATGCTTGAATGAAATGAATGATTTGCTTCCACTATATATTTCATGTATTATGCATCTGTGTATGTAAAGTTTATGTTCAATGCATTTTATGTTTATGTCCATGGGGCAAGATTGCTCAGATTTGATAGCAGCATAGTCGTGTTCTCCCTTTGGTAGAGGGGTGGGGCACTGGGGACGTGACAACATTAACTCCTAGAAATAAGGAAGAGGGCAAATCTGAGGATAATGAGGCTAATAATGACAACATAATAGTTCACTGTGATCATGATACTTGGGACTATATACTAGGTGGTTAACTAATAATGGTCTAAGCACTAGAAAATCAAATAAATGATTAAGGATAATGTCTAGATGGGTTGAATATTCCAACACCATGGGCTTATATCGACTCGTTTTAAAAACACTAAGTTTTTTTCTTTCGTTAGTTTATGTGTCACTGCTCGGATCCTTGTTGAGGGTGATACTAGATTGGTAAGTGTCCAATAGACTATTCCTAGCCTACATAGCTCGTTAAACGCTTAACCATATGTCCTCTTCCTCAATTGTTACTTAGTCAATTATTCATATTACACTTAATCGAATTTCACACTTAGCAACAATACACAAGAGACGCTAGAAATATGAGGGAGACACCCTAACAAAAGCATGTCTAAAACCCTGTTGTAATATACAATGGTACACAGAAACTTAAGTGCAATAATGAAGGATGTCACACCTTGGAAACTCTCCGAGAGTGTGCGCACACTGACATTAACTCAAGTTACATTGTCAACTGGAAACACACTTCTGCCTCTATTCATACTCTACCCATGGTAGTACCTATAGTCCACATCCATGTATTGTTCTTACACCTCAACCAAACTCTGTTGCAAGTCTTTCGGCAAAGTCATTGCACTCTTTGCGCAAATATAAGTGAATCAAATCCTTGTTTCTCGACATTCATAAGATTAATCACTAACTATTAAAGTATATAACACAATAGTTTTAAAAAACTATCAAAAATAAATGAAATAAGTTGCAATACTAATTTGTAATTAGAGCCCCAATCCTTGTTACCATGGATCTCCTCATCATAAGCAATATAACTATAATTAAGATTGTGAACTAAAAGATATGATATTTCCATGGCAACAACAACTATAAGCTCAATCTAACAACCCAACTAGTGGAGTCCAACATTACAAGCCATCAAAAAAGACAAAAAAGCAATCTTAAACATAATACAACTAGTCCAAAGTATTTAACTCACCAATAAACTAATAAATTTCTAACCATTATATAATATTGAGTCGGGAGTGAAAACCGAATGAAGAAGAGGATATTTCATAACGGAATAGGAAGAAAACAACATGCATGAAGAGGGGAATGATTGCAAAAAGGGGACAAAACAATGATATAGAAACAACATACGAGGGCATTATATGTTTTATACAATGCATTTAATTTAAAATTTGACAATTCAATTATATTGAAAGGTACGTGCTAAACTATAAAAATAAAAAAAGGTAGAGAGGCATATAATTGCAAAAGGATAACTTGTACTTTCAAAAAGGTGACCAATAACCTCACACAACCTAATCATGTGGTTCAATGGTGTCACATTTGATATATATACATGATCTTCATGAGATTATAAAAAATACCTCCAAGTGACAAAAGAACATGGAATCAATGGCATGCATTTCTCGTTTGGGTCTTCAAGTTGCATCCATATCATTTTGTGTGCACATGGACATGATGAATGCTCTCAGCAAGTACATGTGACTTCTATAATTGACCTTCTACTTTCATTATATAAATGGTCCATTTTTTCAAGTTTGGCACTTTAAAAGTAATTGTAGTGAGTTTTCCTTTTAAGATTAGAATAAAGAAGAAAGTAAACTATTTTAAAAATCCTTATATTCATCTTGTGGTTATTTCATTTTTATATTCATGTTGTTATTTAATTTTTATATTCATGTTGTTGTTATTCAATTCTTATAGTTCTGGTTAAAGTTTATATATAATTAACTTTGATTGTAATTATATATATAAATCCTTATATTCATGTTTTGGTTATTTAATTTTTATATTCGTGTTGTTATTTAATTTTTATATTCATGTTGGTGTTATTTAATTTTTATAGTTATTGTTAAAGTTTTTATATATTCATGTGGGTTTGAAAAAAATGTATCTCATGGACCAATCCATGCTTTAGGTCTAAAACTACAATTTAAGTCTTTAAAAAATACTTTTAGACCTCAATTGGTCCATGCATAAGGCCCAAGGCCCTAGAATAAGGAATCACGCCTATAAATGAAATACCAGATCTATGAGAGGGATATGGACCCAAATTTCATGAGGAGTGTGGGAATAAGGGATATATCTTATCATATAATTCATGGTTTTGTTGATTAAGTTGTCATTGATGTCATCTGTTGAGTCCTTGGTGCCCCTTGTGGAGCCCCTGATGGTTAGTGTTTAGTTTGTGGTTGTTTGTGTTAGAGGAGCCCTTTTGATCTTGTCCAAGCCCAGCTTGAAGCCATTGGAGGCCTTGGGAAAATGACAAAAGTCCTGGTTACCCATTGACTTGGTCAAGTGCCCCTAAGTTGTATCTTGGTCCCATTTGAGTCCATTTTCAAGTTCCTTACTCCTAGTTGATCTTTGGTTACTTGTCTTTGTGTTGCTTGTTATGCTTGTATTTGTTTTGATCTCTTGATTGATTATTGGATGGATGATGTGGCTTATTTGTGTAAATTCCTTGATGTGTTGATGGTGAATCCCATTTCTTGCATTGGACGGTCTTGTGATTGTTAAGTTCTTGTGGGGTCGTTGAGTCCACAAGATTAGATCTTGATCCTCTTGCATATGGAGACTTAGGTCTTAGAACCCACACTTATGGTGGTATGTTAGAACCCATTATTATGGGTCCTTGGTGTCCTTTAAATTTTAGGTATTGAACCCACATATATGGTGTTTTGATGTCCCTTGGATGCTATATGGTCTTTGGCTTGTAATAGCCTTGTGATCATGCATATGAAGCCCATAAGGTGTTGCAAACTAGTGGTGAGGTCTTTGTACCCCTCTTTTGGGGTGTTGGTACTCTTATGGTGATGGATATATATAGTGGAACCATTGGATATGTTTTTAATTATATGGAGACCTTCAAACATGATGATGTTGAATCCATTGAAGTCCTTGAATCCATCTTGTATAATAATGATGATATTCTTGAAAAAGTCTTTGTTCCCATTTGATTGGTGGTGTTGGGTCCTTGATACCCTTGATATGATGAGAGTATGGTGGAGCCCTCCTCCTTGTTAATGTGAATACCATGGAATACCTCATTCCCTTGATGATGTGCATTGAATCCTTTGAACTTGGAGCTTATGCATAAGGTAACATGGTCTTTAGCACCTTTATGTGTGAAGTCTTGATGTCCTATACAAATTGAAGAATTTAAGATTATTAGACCAAGAATTTTTAAATTAACCTATCATAAGGAGATAGTCCTCAACAAGTCATTTAGATTAATATGTGGAGCATCTTCTAACTTCTTACGATTGAAGAGATATGAATTTTTGAAGTTGTTGTACTCTACCTTTTTGGGTGAGCCAACCAAGAAAAAGAGAATTTAATCATCTGTAATTTTGAATTGCATGTCAGCCCAAGGTAATAACTTTTCCCCACAAGCTATTTAAATAGAGTATCAAACATTTCAGTTGTTCATCATCAATTATCTCAGGGATTTCGCAACTCTTGGAGAAAAGTACGAAATGTTGTGACAGAGAAATTTCTTGGCATCTTCACTAAAATTGGCATAAATTTCTCATACAAAATCAAAATTACAAAATGATTGGCTCGTTGGAAATATTGTTACGATGGCTATGTGATGACATGTTCTAGATTTTATTTTGGTTTTTCTACTATTTCTTCATATTATTATCTTCAAAAAGGTGTGGCTCATGCTTCTGGGTTTCTCTTGCGATGGCACATGTCTCTCATGGATAGAGTTCATCTTTGATCTTAGTATGTGAGCCTATATATTGGTATATATATTTGAATTAATTTAATATGTTATGGAGGCTATGGTGATGGTTATCTTGGAATATATCTTGATGTGATATTAATATAGATCTTGATGATTGTCTTGGATATTGTTGGCATAGATTTTGGTGTATATCTTCACTATTGTATAGTGTAGTATTGAATGAGAAGTTGACATGTAAGTAATAGATCTTGTGAGTGATTTGTTTGATCAACCTAAGTGTTTTCTTTGAAAACTAGTTTGGCAAGTGTTGATCATTGTGTCTTTGACCTAAGTGGAGTTGAATTGTTATTGATTGTTAATAAAAACCTTTGACAGTGTTGTAAGTGACTATTTGCTTGATATTTGTTCAATTTGTTGACTTGATTTGAGTGGAGTGAAAAATCCTTTTGTGTATAAGAGTTTATGAGATTGGTTGAATTTGACATCGTTGGTTAAGTCTTTTATCTTCTTTCCTGAGGTTATTTGGTTGAGGTATTTCATGTTTAACTATCAAGTATTCCTTGATTGTGATTGAGGTTGGTTGTGGTGTCATTGAGTTGAGTGTGATTGGATAGAGTTTGGTTGACCGTATGTGAAGCCTCTTGTTTGCTAAAATGCGTCTCTTACTTGATGAACTAGGCCAAGTAAGAAGGGTTGGTTGACTGTCATATCACTTGATTAGATTAACACGAGTATATGATTGATTTGGAATGGGTACACAAGCAACTTGGTACAGGATGGTTCAATTGAGAAGGATTGGCATAGGTTTCCTTATGTGTAGTTGGTCTGACTCAAAATCGCTGAGTTGTATGAGCAGTTGGTTTGACTCAAGTGGATTGAGTTTGGTGTGCAGTGGGTTAGACTCAGATCAACTGAGTCGGTTGATGTGAGCAACAAATTGATTGGTACAACTTGATTGGATAGGTTGATTGTACAAGTTGATGAGTAGTGTGATACATTGGACAGTTATTAGTTGATGAGTAGTGATCATATGATGAGAAGTGGTTAGTAGTGGCAATGGTTGTGCAATGTGGTATAGATTGTGCAGTGTAGTACAAGTGTTGATTAGCAGGCCCATAGGATTTGTACGGTTGTGGTTTAGCAGTTTCTATATTCGTATCAGGGTGGCAGGATAGGGAAAGGAAAGGGGGTTGTAGCCAGAGAACTAGGGAGTTGTATCTTCCTTCATGTTGTATCCTGTAAATCAGAGGGTTGTAGCCTCCTTCTATTTGTAGCTGGAGAACTGAAGTCATTTTAATAAGGGGGTTGTTGCATCCTTCCAGTTATTTGTGGAAAAATATTATAAAGGCTTCTGTGGTTTTTCCCCTAGGACTTGGGTTTCCATGTAAAATCTAGTGTTCTTTGTTTCATGCTATGCTTCTGATGTGATGATGATATGATGGTGATAATAATTTTGATGGTGATATAATGATAATGAGATAATGCATAATAGTGAATAAGTTGTTTATTGTTAATAAAAGTGAAAAAACAATAGAAGTTGTGCACACTGATTCACCCCCCCTCTTAGTGTAATTGGTGTGTCCAACAAAAGGATCTTGCATTATGTGACAGGAACCAAAAATTACTTCAGGGTACACTATCCTGCTAGTTCTCCACTAGAACTAGTTGTATTTACTTATTATGATTGGGATGGAGATTCCATTGACAGAAAGTCCAGTTAAAGTCATGTATTCATGCTTGCACATGGTCCCATATACTGTTCAATTAAGAAACAACACAATATATCCCTTTCATCAGCTAAAGTCGAGTACAGAGAAGAAATGAATGAAGCTACATAATGTCTGTGGTTGCAAGGAATTCTGGGAGAACTTGGTTTTGCACTTGGTTCATCCACTTTTATTTGGTGTGACAATCAAATTGCAATTAATATTTCCATTGATCGAGTACAAAGACAGAGGACCAAGCACATTGAGATACACATGCACTACATTCGGAGCTTGGTGCATGAGTAGGTGATATTGTTGCAGTATTACCCATATGCAAAGCAAATTGTTGACATTTTCACCAAGAGCTTCATAAAGAAGATATTCACCTGTCTGATATCACTTCTTGGAGTGGGTGACACATGGTGGTGACTGATATTCACTTTCATATTTTTCTCCATGTCCATTTTATAGGGGAGGTTTTGTTACCATGAGGTTGTCCTCCTTACCTTGGTTATATGGACAAATAAAATTTTGTAAGAGGTGACTTGAGCCTTAGTTGCCAAGGCCTCAATTTTTTATGTGGTTACACTAATTCAAGATTAGGGGGGGTGTTAGAGAATCATACCACCTAGTACCATGGTCATATACACCTAGGACACACTTTCATTTGTTTTTATGTCATATGGTCCAAACCTTGGTTATGTTGGTTATGTGTTTTGGACTCATTAATGCACCCGAGCACCCTCACTTTATGATTCTGGAGACACATGCACCCTCATTTATGAATTTTCAGTCCTTGGTGCACTCCCACTCCTTAAAACAAGGAAACTGGTTGACTAGAGGTGACCATGCATGGTATTTGGGTGTTTTTGGATCTTTTGGACCATTTATTGCTTCCTAGAGACACTCTCACTCACCCATGCACTCCACCGCTCCTAGCATACCCTCATTTATGTCCCAACATGCTTCAACCATGTTCACATGGCAATTCATGACCATTTGAGGTGGTTTGGGAGCTCATTGGTCCACTTAGGGGGGTTTGAGGTCCAATCTAAGACTGCTACATGTATGCATCCAATTTGCCTCCAAAGGATAATGATTGTATACTATTGTACTATAATCATATGCCAAACATATTTACATGTTGGATAGTATTATAAACTTCAATTATTGGCAATATTCCTATGTGTTATTTTTTCTCTTGTCACTGTTTTTCTGGATAGTTTGTGAAATTCTTGAGTTGTGAGGACTCCCTTAGCTCCTAGATCTTGCTTTGAATCATATTTTCATAGAGATTATGTGCATGCCGAATTTTATATTTATGTTTTAAGATCTATGGTCAAAGTTGATCTCATGGTCGTTTAAAATGTCAAATTTTACTATTTGGTTCTATACGAGGATATTGGATATCACATAATCTACACCATTACTACCCAAATCATGGATACAAGTCACTATTTTTTATTTTGGACACTTCATAATACCATTGAAAATTATTAAATCTTGAGGACTACAAAGCGTGATTGACTTGGTACCAAACAAATTATCAACCAAGTCTTCAAAATTTCTTTTGTATCTATTAGCTAGAGTAAGCTCCTCATCTATCCATAGAGGATCATGGTTAGAATGATTGCTTAAGATAATATCTTGATTAGTTATTGTCCTAACATTAAAGTCTCCTAGAAAGAGGATATTTCCTTCATTTTTTAGGTTGGAAATATCTTGTTCTAATCTATTATAAGGACAGTTATTATCTAAATTGTGATTTTTATAAAAAATAAATTTAATAGGTGTGAAAGAACATATTTCTATATAAATATTAATAGCATTGATATATAAGATGTCCATCCACATTTATTGATTGAAAAGATCTATCTCATGAAGACTAATATAAGGAAAAATTTTCTTCTTTATGTAACAAGCCATGCTTCCAATATCTCTATGATAGGATCTCTTATTCCATATTGACCACAATACAAGTATTTTTATGTTATGGATATTGGACTCTTTATGCTCCCAATTTTCAACAAGCAATATAATATCAATTTCACTTCATATCCAACTTAGCATGGAACCCTTGCTCCATGGAAATCCATGACAATTACAAGAGAGGATGGGAGTGTCCCAACATGCTACTTATTATTATCCATTTGTTATCTATCCCTAATAATAGATTTTTTTATTCTTGATTGTTCCCCATTTTTGTAACACCCTGGTTTTCACCCCATTTGTATTAAAAATGTATATGATGTATATATTGTAATTAATCATGGTGTGGAGCTAAAGGGAAAACCCCCACCATTGATTTAACATTCTATGTTCTGGCGATTAAAATTGTTGCCAATGATATTTCGTGCTAGCCGACACATTTTAATTTTGCATCATGTAAATATGCATTTTAATTAAAATACGCACAAACAAATATGTCTATGCAATAAATAATGAGATGGGGGCATGATTTTCCTAAGGAATAGGGGGGGAAAATACCTTTGGGGCCAATGGGGAAAATCCAAATGTCAAAGGGAGAACCCATGAAACAGTCAACTACCTTTCTTGTCTCATTCACCCAATCATTTAATTCTACCATAAATTGGTTGGGTTAGTTATTGCATGAGGATGGGCAAGGTATGGAAGTCAGAAATTCAAATTCGGGGAAACACCCATTTTGGGGGAAAACATTTTTTACTTTTGGGGTAACTTAACAACCAAAATGCATGCCCATTTGGTCATACACCCACGTTCTCCATTTCCTCATGCAGTGGAAGCTTCGAAGTTGTTTTACCTTCACATTTTTTCCTGTTGTGTGTTCTCCTTCAGGTTGGGGGCTCCTAGGCATTTTCTCACCCATCATTCATCCATGTTGGGGCTCTCTCAAGCGGTTGGGAGTTTCTTGTGTGTGTCATTCACATTTTTGGGTTTGTTGTGTGTGTTTTCCCTCATGTGGGCAGTCGTTTCTTCATTTTCCTTAGGCTGGGAATTCGTTTTTGGTAATGGTATGTGGTTGGGTTTCTTCCCCAATGATTTTTTTGCATTTCCCTTTTGGGTCCCAAAATTCCCCTTTTTAACCACATCCATTATACCCTATTTTTCTTGTCTTACTCCATTCTCCGCACCAAATAAACGTTCTTTACTCACTTGAGCCATGTATATTCACAGGTATGATTAATTATTGTTTCGTCCTATTAATGCTTATGATTTCTATAATCAGGACTTTGCTTCTTGAATTATGCTAACACATTATGATTTTACAAAGATAGTGCAAGCTGTGAGAGAATACATGTGTAGTAGTTTGAGTGGTTCAAAGAGGAGATGAGCATTCACTTCCAGTTGTGACCTACCAGTCTTGTTTCTACACGCGGATCCAACCAAGGGTCATCATTCTACATGGGCTGCAATAGGCATGGATGCAACAGACTTAGATGCAATAGCACGGCGTTGCCTAAAGTTAGCTGCAATCATCGGGGCATCTCTTGAATTGGTTTTGTTATTTCATTTACTGGCTCAAGCAACAGAATTTCCTATATTCCCTGCTTTTGTTTAATTCCACCCACAACTGTAACAATGCATGTAACATGGAAGCCTGAAGATTGTAGATCTTCACGGCTACCTGATATTAGTGGGTGAGGGTTACGATTATTGATGTATAAGTACTAGGAAACATTCGGAGCCGGGGGTTGGATGATATCAGATTTTACTGTGTGAGTTGTATGAGCGACTGTACTTTCATTCCACCATTTTAATATAAGGGGTAGGATTATTTAGATCTCTGTGTTTTAACTTGTGTTAGTTTCAACATCTTTGTTTGAAGGTTGGGCCTGCCTTCCCACATAGATCGCTGAGTTAATTAGATGTTTTGATTATTTGGTTGTGTGGTGTGGAAGTTACATTAGATGCATTCTTTTTCAGTAGCTGCAAGATTAATGTTCAATCGTTATGTTTTCTTGAATAGTCAGTATTTGCATTTCCTTTAAGCTGTAGCAGTGTGGTGTGATAGTCAACTGTGTAGGTTAATTTCCTTTATGCATGTGTGTGATAGCTATAATAGTCAAGCTCTTCCTCAGTCCCTTTCAATTACTTGTCTTTCTCAGATTTGCTAATTCAAGTAGACTATAGATTAGAGTTGTTTAATTCAATTCTTTTTGTTTCTTATTCCTAGATTAAGGTTGGATTAAACTAGTCATAATGGATATGCATATAGTCTGGTAAATTACGATTTAACTTCTTGCAAAAGTAAGTCTAGATATTTATTTCATGAATCATTCATTGCTGGATTGAAGTTGTAGGAAAGTGATTGCAATTCTGAATTCTTAGATAGGTAGTGTAGATCAGTTTCATTATGGGAGAAGTTTGACTAAATAGATAAGTAGGACAGTTTATTCAGTTCATCAACTACTTAGTGTTTAAGCACATACAATGTGAATTGTCTTTGAAATAAAATGACTTCCCTGGGTTGACAATTTATATTGAGCATTCTACATGATGGTTTCAATTAACTAGCATATAGAGTGACCAACATTCCCCATTGTTTCCCACGTTGAAAATTGTTTTTGGTAATGCCCAGCAAATTGGAATAGAGACCATGATTTCTTGGATGTTATTGAGTCTATTTTGGCCATGTTAGGGCCAAAATGTCCCTGGAAATTGAATTTCTATTAGGGGGGGTGTTTTCATCCATCTTGGAAATTCGCTTTGTTTCCCAAAACTATTTTCCTCAACCCAGAATTGTGTATCTTGTTGTGTATGCATCTGTGCTTTGGTTTGAACTGAATTGGGAGTGGAAATGGGGTATGAATGGCTTGATAAACCTAGTGTCTGAAGGAACCTCATAGAAAACTCTAGGGGGGTATTTTTCTTCTTTGCACACCCTGAATAGCATTGGAAGGGAAGGAATAGCCCGAGGGACTGTGTAGCAAAGAAGGGGATGCTTCCTTGTGTTGGGTGGGTAAATGTTTAGAAGCTAGGATAGACTTGGTACAAGTGTCCATAGCTCTGTTGAGGAGCTCACTAGCTTAGTGGTGAGCCTTTCCATCTCCTTTGCAACCTGATAAACCCAACTGTGTTGGCTTGGCTGAATTTTGTGGTATCCTTGGCCATGTGTGAGCCTGCTAGTGTTCCTTATTCCTTGTGGGAATCATGCCCATCTTGGGCATGGCGGTGTTACTGAGAGATTGAGGATCACACTGGCCTATGGTTGGATGGAATGTTGCAGGGACATAGCTGGTTGCGGGATGAGCTTCTTTATAATATAAGTATCTCTATGTTAATCTCTGCATTGTATTTGATTAATGAAAATGATGAACATGTGTATGCTTTCACTATATGTTAAATATGTATGCATCTGTGCATGTATTATTTCAATGCATTTCATTTTATCATGTGTATTTTCATGGGATTTAAATATCCCAGATTAGATATCGGTAATGTCGCGTCCTCTCCATCCGGTAGAGGGGCGGGGACGTGAGAATTTTCCTTCCCTTTTAGCTTATTTTAGCTTTTGAACTTCATTTCTCAATTTAACTTGATCTTTTGGAATGAGATGAAGATCCTCATTTATAAATATTCCTATCCCTTTAAGACTTGGATTTTTACTAAGTATTCTATATTTATGGTCATTATATATTACCTTGACATGAATTAACCTATATTTGTGCTATATTATTTTTCCTAGCCTTTGTGCTTCTATGAGACAAGTTGTTTAAATTTTTAGTTTTTCTTAAAATTTTTCTCTGACTAGTGCTAGTGTGCCATCTTCTTTCTCTTGTTTCAAACCAAAAAAATGAGGTTCAAGTCTCTTTTTCTATGCTCATGGTCTAACTCTAAAACCTTATTCATTTCCTCCTTGATGGGTTTGATATCCAATTTACCCTCCATACTATTTAAATCCAAATTTCCATTTAGTTTTTCTGTTAACTCTTTAATCTTGTTGTTCATATTATAATTTTCTAGATTAGCAAATTTTCCTTCTTGGGTTAACTGTTTATTTCTTTGTCTTTGATTTTTTATTTGTTGTCACTGTCATCTTCATTTTCTCCAGCTTATTTTCCAACCCAATTATTTTAATGTCTATATGTTTTTGAATCTTGTCTTCAAATGTTGCAAACTTATTATCAAGCATTTATTCTAACTTTAATTGAAGTCTAGATTCTCTTTCTTCCATATGTTTATCTAAAGAATATATATATTCACAAAGAATTTTTACAACTACCTTACTAGGTCTCCCATTTTGAGATGTTTTTGGAAAATGTGGTGATTTGTTCATATTGGAATAAATAAATAGAGAAAATTAATTATAATAAGGAAAGGCAAAAGAGTTTGTACCTCTTGTTAGTTCAATAATTTTTTTCCTTGGAAAAAACATCGTAGTTTCCTTATATTAATATAATGAAAATCCTCTATCACCAAGGCTATATTCCTTACATAAAAAAAAGTGTTACTCATAAAGCTACCTCATCACGAAGAGAGAACACTGTAGAAATATTCTACTTTACAAATACATCATATTTGACCATTCATATCTAGAAATATTCCTTAATAAAATACTCAAAGTTGTGGTGCTTTGTTCCATAAAAACAAAACTAGCCTATAACATGACAGAAAAACAACCAACATGGATGAGTTCTATGGGGGAGTCCCTAATCCCAACTAAGTGTTACCCTCAAGTGGGAAGAATGTAGGGGAGTCGAGGTCCATGTGAAAACTTATGTGTTCTTGGAACACCACCACCATGAGAATGATCAATAAATATAGGACCAAGAAGATTCCAAGGAACAAAGATCAATCCATGGTACGATTTATTTTTTATAACCTTAAGAAGCTTGGAATGTAGATCAACTTAGTGGGTATCCACCTCCGCATAGAGTATTTTCACATATGGGCCTAGAGATATGGTTTTTAAGAATGAACAAACGTCGCATAAGGAAATTCCATCGATGGGAAAATATCCACCGAAAACGGTCCGTACATACCAACATACTCATGATCAGGATCGTTTACCGGATGAGACAATTGATAATTCACATAATTAACAGGAATCATGTCCGGTAGATCCACCGACTGATGAGAAAGATATTTCTCATTATATAGCTCCTAAATCTTATCAAAGTTAGAGGCGGTCATATTTGGAGACCTAGAATAAACATCCTCGTCAATAGTGGTTGGAGAGGATTGATTGAGCAACTTCATTCCGATCGAGTTAAAGGAGACTCCAATAGAAGAGGCATACTAACTGAAGCGGGTTATTCCAGTGTAATACCACCAATTATATGGCTCGTTGTGGAGACAACATCCAAAATAACACCCCCCATTGGCAAAGATTTATTAGGATGCAAAGGTAATGAATCGACTGGAATCACCAGTGATCCAATAGAAAATCATTGAGAAGAAAAAGAAGTTGACCCATCAATTGTGTCTCCATTGATTTCGCAACACCAATAGAAATGGGGTCCTATCCTGAATCAAGAAAGTTGATGCTCACGCAAAACAATATCATAAAAAAAGATGTAGAAATAAACACATAAACACAATACAATAGAGACACCAATATAACGTGGTTCACCCAAGATGGGCTACGTCCACACAAAAATCACTAGTTATTTCTATTAAACTGTCCAACAAAATGAAGGGATATAACCTGCAACACGTCCACTACAACTTCCTCTTTGCTCTCTCTCATAGTATCATCTTTCGCAATATAATACATAATCGTAATAAAATTCCCCATACTAAATAGGTTTTCCTTCTTGGAATAAAATACCTAACATAATTTCTAGTGTTAGATATGAGATCTGATGAATGACTTAGATTGACTACAAAATTACAACTTTTTACAAGGAAAATTTCACCACATTTCAATGGTCGAAAAACGAAAAAAAACACATGGCCCAAATTTTTTTCTCAAGGGCTCCCTCCCTTGGATCCCCCCTTATGTTCACCATCCGGGAGTTCAAACATGGCTGAAATAATGATAAGGATCCACACCCAACATAAGATTCCATTCAACAATGGAGAGAACGCCACCTCATTCAAACAACCATCAAAATATGCTGATACTAATTATCTAGAAGTATCCCCTCGGATCACCTTTAACTGCAAGGAAGAGTAAAAAACCTTGTCCTTGTCCAACTAATAATCCCATATGGATGAAAGGGAGAGAGAAGGACTTCAATAGGTGTCCATAATGTTGACATATGTTGCAACATAAAGGCACCCCGACATAGTCGATATTTTGAATGTAGGACTTGTCTCCCTTCCTAAGAATGATCTCAGCAGTGAGTTCTTCCCTAACAAAAATGTTGACAAGAATTATGGCCATATTCATGACCCCCAAATGATGAAAGGTCATATCATCTCTAATGAATGACCTTAGCTCCTTCCCAATCTGAGTGAAAATT
The DNA here is from genome assembly GCA_001517045.1 of Pseudotsuga menziesii. NCBI lineage: Eukaryota > Viridiplantae > Streptophyta > Pinopsida > Pinales > Pinaceae > Pseudotsuga > Pseudotsuga menziesii. Next base: position 520,623 of record LPNX010244106.1, read on the forward strand.
TGATCAGTCCAAAGTTTCGATAGGAGGCCAAGAAGAAGCACCCAAATGGTTAGAGAATATATTTTCTCATGCAGGGCGTAAGGAAAGGGGGGCCAATTTTTAATCTTCATAACAGCTGAGCTCCAAGACCAAACCCTATACAAGATAAAAGGAATATCCTCAATAGTCCTGAGAACGACTCTCACCCAAATGTTAGTTAGAAGATAGAAATTTGGGGAATAACTGAGAATACTAGTCCAATGAGTTTGAAACCCATTTTTTGATCGACAAATTGACCCACCACCACAATCTCCGAAAGAGTGATAAATTCAATCATAGTAACATCATCCCCAAGTGTCAAATTGATCATCCTGTGTTTCAGCTTGACACAAGTTTTTGAAGGACCAGAGTGGGCCAAGAAAATCATATCTCTCTTCATGTCGTCAAACTCAGACAGATGGAGAAGCCCCTCATACGAAAGGAAACATAGCAAGAACCCAACAGGTAATAGGATGGCAAGTTGAGAAAATACTGAAACCCTCTAAGTAGCATTTTAAAAGCATCAAATGAAACACAAATAACCATGGGGAGAAGGATCCCAAAACACCCCGCCTCTAATGAAACAAACAGTGTCAGCCACCCCAGGAAGAATAACTAGATAAACCTTCCAATCTTCAACGAAATGGAATAATCTCAGAAGGAAGGAAAATCCCCAGACAAGGGCCATACCCAAACAGAGTAAATGGGATAGAACGCAAAAAGAAGTAGAACATGAGATTAATGAAAAAATATCAATGATAATGTGTGATAGAAATGCCTAAGTGAAAAGGTTAAGTAAAAGAAACTTTAAATAAATAAAATTTAAATAATTTCATTTATTCAAAATTAATGTTTTTAACTATAGAAACTTAAACAAATTAAAAATATAGTCAATTAATTTCTAAAATATATAGATGATATACCCCCTTGGGTTTGTTCAGTTGACCATTCCAAGTTATGCTAAGGCATGGAGGTTCTTATGCGGGTCATAGATTCAAACCTCCTGGTGCAACAAGACACCCTCCCATGTGTCGAGGGGTTGGGTAGGCTACCGTGGGGATTAGAGTGGTAGCGGCAGAAATCAACCCTATGTCACGCAAGTACAAAACCCGTTAGTTTTCGATTCCTCTTCTACACTATATAT
>LPNX010244106.1:521937-533845 GCA_001517045.1 Pseudotsuga menziesii
TATAATTTGTTATTTAATTCATGTTATAATGATGACGATGCTGATAATGATGACCAAATTTGGTTTATTGGACCTTAAAAAGGTAAGGGATGACTTGTTTTATTTAGAATTTTATTTTTATACTAAAAAGATTCAAGAAAAGCATTCCTAGATCAACATAATTGTGATGAGTTAAAATCCTAAGAAGGTTAGTATTGTACCAAATATTTTAAAATTGCGTTCTAATGTGTGTTTACACAAGGAATGAAAAAGTGATTTTCATCTTCAACCCTTTTAGTGTCACAAATATGACAATATCTAACTCTTTCATCCCACTACATTTCAAGAATTATCCAATGCCCTATTTCACTATTAAGCTCATAATCATTTGTTATCACTTTAGCAATGTTGATTTATTCTTTACACTAGTTAAATCAAAGAGATAGTTTTGATCTTCTAGATTAATAGGGTTGGTTATATCCATACAGTACCTTAACTTTCTCTTATCTTCTAAGTCTTTTTCATACCACAACCTTTCTTTAAATTTATATGTAATAATGCATTTAACATTATCATTATATTTTTTACAAAGCGACCCCTTCTTGTACTCCGTAATGATTGATCCAACACTCATCTTTATGCCCACCTTGCTTAAGCCATATGTGATTTTGATTGGAGTATGAAGAAATTTTAGGGAGGTTCATGTCTCCCATGTTGTTTATCTTGTTCTTGTGCAATAGGTACCTAGGCATATCCACGCTATCAATGGGGGAGAGACTCACTTCTATGAGGAGGATATGGTAGGGTGTATTGCCTTTAATTTTGAGATTACATGTTATAAAACACTTTTGGGTTTGATTGATCGTTCTCCACAATTATATAAAGATGTTGAACCTCCAAAGTTCACATCCATATAAGATAAGGAGAGTGACATGAATCTCAAAAAGGTCTTCTTATGCTAAAGCTAAGGGTCTCTTGGTTTACAATTGTTTTAAAGTCCATAATAAGCTTTCTACCCTCAATTAAAAGTATCATTAAAAATATGATAATCATCCATCTATAATATCTTCGATTTTCATCTATAATATATGTAATATTTTTTTATCTCCAACTATTTTTTTCTTTTATTTAAATGCATGTTAACCACTTTCATCTTCGTAATCCTTCTTTTAACTATTTCCATAAATATATTGGGTTTTAATGGTAAACAAATATTCTATACTAGCATACTAGGTTTGGGCACTTGTTGTCAAACTCACAATGGTGATTATCATCATTGGTTACTATTGTCACATCCCCTCCCGCCCGAGAGGATGCGACCTAAAGGCACTGCTATCATTTAATCGGGAAATCTAAGCCCCCCATGAACATAAACCATAAAAATGATTTGAACATAAAATACATAAACATAAGCGTTGTACATGTAAATACACATCAAAAGCAATAATCATTCATTCAACACATTCATGTTGTTCATAACTCATAAAACAAGCAACATTCATCCTATTCAAGCATTCCAAATGTTCATGAATAATTTGCAAAGAAAATACATTACAGAGGTTAAACACAAGAGAATACATATCTTGAAAAGAAGCTTCCCCGCAATTAGCTATGTCGTTGCAACGTTCCAACCAACCATAGGCCAGTGTGCTCCTCAATCTCTCAGTACCACTGCCACCCCCGAGCTAGGCATGATTTCCACAAGGAACTAGGGAACACATATTCACACACAACAAGACTATACACCCACAGTCAAGCCAATAACCACATCCAAAAACATTCAACCCACTAACACATGGATTCTTGGACTTACTCATCCAAGCCAAAACAAGGATGCACTACACAACAAAATACAAGCTCTGGGTATGGAAAAAAACGTCCTGGGACCCAAAATCGAAAATGGCAAATGGGGAAAAATGACCCAAGTGACCAAATCGTCTTAGAAAACGTTTGATAGCCTTCCAAAGGCTAAAATGGACTCTATTCACACCCGCATTGTGGGTCTGCCCTCTCATCCACAGAACATAACCAAAAGGGACGGGTTTGCAACCTAAATGGACTGGTAAAATGGGGAAAAACAACTCAAGATGAGCAATTTGTTTAAGAAACATTATATGGGCTTCACGTGGGCAAAAACAACCCCTTCAATCCCCCAATTCGTGGATCTACTCTCCCATTGACTGTGCAACACCCAAAAATGGAATTCCCCAACCGTGTGAAGAAGGGAACAACAGAAAAACGCCCAAGAGAGATCCCAGCCGCTGAACATTAGTAAAACAGCTTCCCAGCCATGGGGAAAATGCAGGAAACTGTTGCAAATGTGAGGAAAAACACCCAGAGCTCTAGCCCCACATGTGAGGAAGAGAGAATGTGAATGCATAATGGATGAGGAGTGAATTTTTGGGTTCTTACTTGCCCATTAAGTCAAAACACGTTTTTCTAAAATGGGTGCTCTTCCCAATTCGAAATTGACCTCCATACCTTGCCCATTCCCATTCAATAACTAACTCAACCACTTTTTTGGATGACTAGGAACAACAGACCAAATGGGTAGTTGACAGTTTTATGGGTTTCCCCTTTGACATTTGGATTTTCCCATTGGCTCAAGGGTTTAAATATTCCCCCCCTTATTCCTTGTGAAATCATGCCCCCATCTCTTTAATGTTGCATTGACATAGCTAGTTGTGGGTATTTTATTAATTGCATATTTACATGATGTAGAAAACTATATTGTGCCATCATCTAGCATGATAACCATCGATATCGATTTTAATTGCTGAAACGTAGAACACTAAATCCATGGCGGGGCCTTTGCCTTGAGCTCCACACCATGATTTATTAACGTTATTTACACCATTTATAATTTAATGTAATTGGGGTTGAAACCGAACTATTACAACTATCCTCAATTACAAGTTGACTCATCAATGCTATTCATGAAAAACCACATCATCTTAAATAACTTAGTAATGGTCCATAAAAAAAGCGAACTTCCATTTTTACCAATTGTTTTTGGAACTTTAATTATTAACCTATTTTCTTACAAATAATAATAATAATAATAATAAAACTCTCAATCAATTAAAAATAGTTTTATATCTCAATATTAATGTATACTAAAACACTTATAACTATGATTATAAAAACTTATGACAACCCATCTTATAAAAAAGATGAACCGAAACAAAAATGGGATTTTTTTGCACCTAAAGTATAATGCTTTGATGAGAAATCAAACAAACTTAGGAGTTGACGCCCCTTCCAACAAAAATGGACCTTGTGTATAGCAACAACCCTATTCTTTATCTCATAATTATTATTTTAAATGAACTTTTTAACAAATGAAAATACATATCGTTGAACTTTGCGCATTTTTTCTTTATCTCTTGAGTATATTGTTTATATGTTTTCTACCGTGCATTAATTTAGAAATGATAATACAATGATATTGCAATTTTACATATAATTGCAAAGGGGCATTGTACTTAAAAAAAAAAGTGACCAATAACTTCACACTACCTAATAATGTAGTTTAATGGTGTCACATTTAATATAAGCACATGTTTTTCTCCATAATATATAATGCTACCTCAAGTGTGAAGGTAAGAACATGGAATAAATGACATGCATTTCTCGTTTGGCTCTCCAAGTTGCATCCACTTCATTTTGTGTGCACATGGACATGGTGAATGCTCTGATGAAGTACTTGTATCCCTCATACCTCATAATTGACCTCCTACTTCTAAGACACAGCTGGCCCACCTTCTAAAAAGCTTGGTCCTCTTAAAATTATTGTACTGAGTTTTCCTTTTACTCCTCTAATAAAGGAGCAAGTATACTATTTTAATAATCCAATCACATTCATGTTGTTGGTACTTAATTCTTATAACTTTCATTAAATTGTTATTATGAAAAAACACATAATTAACTTTGATGGTAAATGTAGGAAATATATAAATTCTAACATAAATTTGTATGGTAGGAGAGAATATCTTATTTAGATTTTAATGTTCATTTACATTATAACAACGCTTTTGACATTAACTTTAAAAGTCTTGCAAAAATATTTAATAGATTATTATTTGTTATTTAAAGGTCTTGACTTTGCATATAGTAGAGTATTTTCCTTGACATTTTATACTTAATCATGCTTTATTTTAGCTCGTTGGTCATATAATAGGAAAGTGTTCTTAATAGTTAGATCATTCCACTTCGGGGTGAAGTTGTGCAGATCATATTCATGTTCGATGGTTGTGGTAGTGGTGGACTATTCTCCTCGCTACAGATTGCATTCCTAGTTCTTGCTATCATCATTAGTTAGGATTAGGATTCAGTTAGTTGTATATTCTCTTCATTTTGCATGTTTATAATATTTGTATTTCATAGCTCATGCTTAGATTATGATAACCATACTATAACTAGAGAGTTTTCTATTTTCAATATAGGAAGGTTGAATTGGGCTCTTTTGGTTTAGTGAACCTATGAAATTGATCAAAGACATTTGCACATGTCAAGAATAGGTATGCATGGTTTCATGCTACATTACACAAGAATTAAAAGAAAGCTTTCTTAAATATCTTATTACCATTAGTTTGTATGTAATTACTAACCACAAGTATTGCTTGGTGAACGATGAACAACTCACTTTGGAGAAATATTCTTCAACATGATCCCTTAAAAATTCATGAGCCTCATGCTTATTCATTGCATTGAGAGGAGCAAGGTGCTCTACAACCCACTAAGGGGGAGATGTTGTAACATAACGTAACGTTACCAAAAATAAAAAGTAAGTAAAAAATTCATGTCGGCTCATAAAATAAAAAAATTATTAAAATTAATTAAAAATTCCATGTCGACAATTAAAATAAAAAATTAAAACTTAAACTTAAACCTATAAAGCAAGAGAGGGATCAAATTTCTTAAGGTGTAAATTTTTTTAAGAAATTTAAGATAAAAAAAATTTATACCACAAGAAATTGGATCTCTCTCGATGCTTGATAGATCCAGGTCTAAATGTATCTATGCTAGTAGGGAATCATTTACTCCTATAGTCATCAATCAAACCTAGGGAGGACCATAACTAGTAGAAGGAATTGAAGTATACATAAGTTGTGGACAGACGAGGATGTGGTGAGAGAAAGAAAATAATACGATTGACACCTGATTTGATGCACAAGGATACAAGTTCACTAACAAAGGGGAAATATTTGATTCACAAAAGAAGCTTCCAAATAAAAAACTAATAGTATGAATACTCGAAACCCTATTAATCCAGGAGAATTTAATGTTGTAAACGTATCCAAAGGAGGCATTCCAATGCTAGTTGTTCCCATCAAAGTGAATAACTTGTATGTTTATAACCTAGGGAAAGGTCCATCACAACAAATATTAAAGGTTAAGACACTAATGGAAGACAATTTAGAGGGAGTGCAAATAATTGATATGGATTTGGAAAGAATCAGTTGACACTATAAGGAAAAGGCCATGTAATGAAGGCTTTAGTGGAGGTTTTTTGATTGGTGTGCTTTGTTTTTTTTTTTTGGCAAAGTGGTGGAACCCCCCTAGCTAGCAGGGTTGCCATTGGCTAAGTAACCACGAACCAGGGGCATCTAAGCCTTCAAAATCACCCGGGGATCACACTTGGCCTGGACTGCACCAACCCTTAACATGGTTGGATTTTTTGGTATTCGACGAGATTAGAGCTAACAACCTTTCAGCTTAGGGGGCGTCTTAACCATACCCCGCCACCAACTGTTCTACATCACACAGATGATTGGTGCGATTTGTTGATATAAGCACCCCAATTCCTTTAAATACAACAAGCACCACTGCAACCTAAAATTTTTAATGACACTAGTGCTTTATAACACTATATGGATTGCTACTTGATAATAAATATAACATCGATGCACACCAAAAAAAATTAACATCACTGGTTCTTTATAACAATATATGCGATGGCACTCAAAGGGGTTGGATGCATTGGTGAAGAGCGAGGAGTTTTTATCCAATGTGAAAGGTTCAATTCCAATGAGGGTTGAACCTAGATACATGGGGACACCTTGAGGTAGTGGTTGAGATATTGTATTAAATGATCTCGTAACCCATGGAAACATAAGTGGATCAAATCCCACCCCCATGTCCTCCTAACATTGAATTCAATTCCTGCTAGCTCATTCGATTAAGGTGTGGGTCTCCTCAGCAAGATGATTTGAGTTCAATTCCCCTTAGGGTTGAGCTAGTTGGGAGGAGACACCAAAAAATCCAGCCATGTTAATGGTTGGTGTGGCTAGGTCGGGTGTGATCACTGGGTGACTTGTATGCCTTAGATGCCCCTAGGTTTTGGTTCTTAACAAATAGTTCATTTCTACCATCCCTGAGTGATGAGCAATAAAAAAAACATTATATGCATTGGTACTTTATACTAAATATAGCATTAGTGCTTACGCACTATTAGAAAGCACTGGTGCAATAAGGGAAGGAAAACACACAGATGAAGCTGTCTAGGACATTGACTTTCACTGCATTTTTAAAATTCAATGGTTTGGTCACTATATAGTGGCACATTGGTGCACTTATATAGAAAGCACCAAGCTGTAATAATAACAAAGCATCCGAGCATGCAACAAGTAATTTGTTACGTCATTTGTTTTCAATGCACCAGTGCTACATTTACTCAAATGCACCGGTTCGATTACAATGATTAAAGGAACCTATATTGATATTTTCTTTGGTGACCAATGACTAGTGACATCGCAATTGAATATATATATCTATATATATATATATATATATATTCCATTATTCATCAGAAATTGAAATATTTTTTTATAACAGTATTCATATAATTTGAATTTGAATTATTGTGTTTGGATTTCTTTGTTATATCATAAATTTGTAATATTACTTTGGATCTATTGTAATATTAAATCATCTATATATTTAATCAGTGATGTAACATTTTACAATGACGTTGGACAATGCAATATAATAAGAAACTTTATTTTATTATATATGAATAAGAGGCCCTTTGTCATATAAAATAGGACAACCAAAGGTCCACAATAATCAAAATGTCAGCATGCATGTAATTGTTTCACAATCATTGACCTTACATAGTGAGCAGATAATGGGGCCAACATTGATATTTATTCAAACAGTGAATGCATGCATCATTGAAATTTGACATGGTTAGACTAAACACACACCTTGATGATATATGATGGTTTCAAGACTTAAGGATGTTTGATGTCCCCACATAATCTTTGAGATCATGCACGCTTCCATCAATATTCATCATGCACGTCTCATTTTCATCATTCGTCATTCCGAGCACTGAATGGGGTCAATTTTGAAATTTCTTCAAACTGTGCCTATATGCATTGAAATTTGATATGATTAGACTAGAAACATGCTTGATGCTATGTGTTATTGAGGATACTGATTCGGCTGGTATTGTGGTTGAGGATACTGTTGTTGTTGATACTGCACAGGCTGATACTAAGGTTGTGCTCATTCAACCTGCATGTGTTTATCATTTTTCATTAAGTAGGTATCCATCATTTTCTCTTGCAACACCTGAAGTGCTTTGCAATATTTTTCATCATGATCTATTGATCTGCTAAATTTACAATACATACTAGCGGGTGCACTTACAATCTTCTGTAAGTATAGAAATTCTTCGGACTTGTGACCTCTAGTCTAACATACTCTACACCACAAAATTCCTTGGGTGTTTAATGGGTTCAATGCACCTGCTGCGACATAATTCATCAACGCCAGGAAATTATCTGGTGTCCATCTTTTCTGCATCTTGTACACCATAGTTCCTCCTGAACTTCCTTACCTCTTTTAATGTACTAGAGTTGCACCGTAAGAGTGGCCAACTGCAACTGAATTTGCATCATTCCTGAGCCAGTGTCCCCAATTGTTGAGGCGTCTAACTTCATTGTTATTTCCAGAGTCTCTATCTATGACACAATTTTCTGTTGCATCAATGACATTAAGATATGTGGTAATAAGGTGACAATGAACCATTCCTTGTGTTGCACATCCGAAATTTGGAAACTCACTTTGGCCATTAATGTCTTAAATATCTGGTCAAAATCCCAAACAGGATCTGTCGGTAGCTGCTTGATCTCTTTGATCTTAGTGATGCATTGGGATTCAGACTTTGGTTTTTTAAATTCATCAATCAACCCGAGTCGAATCTCGTTGAGTGTTTTTAGGAAAACTCCTACTGGTACTATGGAAAATTTCATATACCAGTCTAGCACATGACCTCAGAGGGTCATGATCTTGTGTGCTTTCTTGACATTCTCATCCTAGATCTGTTGTATAGTCCAAAAAACGTCAGAAAGAAACCAATGCTACTCTAGGTCTTCCAACCTATTTCCATTGAATATTGGGAGCTTAATGTTGGCTTCAGCCATTTTATTCACTGGTGGTACTATCAGAACAAAATTTGGACTAGTCATCCTTCCTTGTCCGCTATTTACAGCGTTAGTACTACTCATATTTACAAAAATACTTGGAGATAGGTCTCGCGATCTTACCTTTGGTACTGTAGGTGAGTTGTGTACACTTTCTTGTTTTGGAGATTCAGTCGACTCTTCGGACTCTTCGTCTCCTTCTAAGATCGGCTAATATTCCTCTTCCTCATAACAAGAGTCTTCGTCTAAGTATGATGCAAACTCGTAGCCTTCTTTTTCTTTCTCTTTGTTGCAATTCCCTCTCCCAAAGAGAGTTTTTCATCTTTTTTCAGACCTGAATCTTCTTTCGCTTCTTAAAAATCCCGGCTCTAGTTGAATTCTACTTTCTCCTGGGAACATCTCACTCTAGGGTTCTTCTCAGACATAGCCACCCTTTTCTATTCAATCTATCATTCATAGAATGCCTTTTTCACATAAGAGAATTTGTATCCATGTCTTTAAATATAACAGGTATCTGCTGCGTGGTCCTTGGAAATTTTTTCTCTCCTCCTCATTGTATGAGGTTATTGTGTCAACAAAAAAATCAGTAATATATCGTTCTAGGATATTTTATACCAAAAATTTCACAAACCTTGATATAGGATTTTTTATTCTTTTTAACCGCTCGATTAAGAACAAACTCCACTCTTTTGGTTCTCCTCCCTGGAAATTCCTTTGCTGGGTTTCTAGCTTACAGAACCACTCATTTAACACAATGCGAAACTTGGCAAAGAAAAAATCATGAATGTCTGAATAAATGTACCTTTCTAGCCACTTTGTTGGCATCCACCAAGATCCTTCACTTTCTTTTCATGCAAACTCTATCTCTTTAGCGTCCACCCAGTCTTGGATCTCTGGTTCCATTTGTTTCCAAAACATATCCTTCACCACACACTTTAAGGTATCAGTAATGGAACCATTTGTTGGCCTTTCTCTCGTTGTCCCTATCTCACATTGGATCCAGGTTCAGCCCCTTCTTGGTCAGCCCAAAAAATCCCAAGATATTGACTTGATAGAGTGGAGCTCAGTCGGCAACACCTGCAACACAGATGCCATCTCACCCGAGATATCTCAATCATTATGGGTAACTTCTAGAACCATGTTTCCACAGTTTTTGTGGGAGGGTGTTCTAGTAACTTGGCTCTACGTCAAGGTTTTCCAATGAATACTGGGAAGGTGGGCTATTGTTTTGCATAGAAATTCAATACCAAATTATGATTCAACCCTTATTTATGCAATTTCACGCAAACACATAGTGAATAGATAGCATGGGAATTTTCATTACTATAATGCAACATTCACACATTTATCTGTTGGCCACACAATAATCAATCAATCATAAAACATGACATTTATGCATTTAACTAAGAAAATTTATTTTATTATATATGACTAAGAGGCCCTTTGTCATATAAAATAGGACAACCAAAGGTCCACAATAATCAAAATGTCAGCATGCATGTAATTGTTTCACAATCATTGACCTTACATAGTGAGCAGATAATGGGGCCAACATTGATATTTATTCAAACAGTGAATGCATGCATCATTGAAATTTGACATGGTTAGACTAAACACACACCTTGATGATATATGATGGTTTCAAGACTTAAGGATGTTTGATGTCCCCACATAATCTTTGAGATCATGCACGCTTCCATCAATATTCATCATGCACGACTCATTTTCATCATTCGTCATTCCGAGCACTGAATGGGGTCAATTTTGAAATTTCTTCAAACTGTGCCTATATGCATTGAAATTTGATATGATTAGACTAGAAACATGCTTGATGCTATGTGTTATTGAGGATACTGATTCGGCTGGTATTGTGGTTGAGGATACTGTTGTTGTTGATACTGCACAGGCTGATACTAAGGTTGTGCTCATTCAACCTGCATGTGTTTATCATTTTTCATTAAGTAGGTATCCATCATTTTCTCTTGCAACACCTGAAGTGCTTTGCAATATTTTTCATCATGACCTATTGATCTGCTAAATTTACAATACATACTAGCGGGTGCACTTACAATCTTCTGTAAGTATAGAAATTCTTCGGACTTGTGACCTCTAGTCTAACATACTCTACACCACAAAATTCCTTGGGTGTTTAATGGGTTCAATGCACCTGCTGCGACATAGTTCATCAACGCCAGGAAATTATCTGGTGTCCATATTTTCTGCATCTTGTACACCATAGTTCCTCCTGAACTTCCTTACCTCTTTTAATGTACTAGAGTTGCACCGTAAGAGTGGCCAACTGCAACTGAATTTGCATCATTCCTGAGCCAGTGTCCCCAATTGTTGAGGCGTCTAACTTCATTGTTATTTCCAGAGTCTCTATCTATGACACAATTTTCTGTTGCATCAATGACATTAAGATATGTGGTAATAAGGCGACAATGAACCATTCCTTGTGTTGCACATCCGAAATTCGGAAACTCACTTTGGCCATTAATGTCTTAAATATCTGGTCAAAATCTCAAACAGATTCTGTCGGTAGCTGCTTGATCTCTTTGATCTTAGTGATGCATTGGGATTCAGACTTTGGTTTTTTAAATTCATCAATCAACCCGAGTCGAATCTCGTTGAGTGTTTTTAGGAAAACTCCTACTGGTACTATGGAAAATTTCATATACCAGTCTAGCACATGACCTCAGAGGGTCATGATCTTGTGTGCTTTCTTGACATTCTCATCCTAGATCTGTTGTATAGTCCAAAAAACGTCATAAAGAAACCAATGCTACTCTAGGTATTCCAACCTATTTCCATTGAATATTGGGAGCTTAATGTTGGCTTCAGCCATTTTATTCACTGGTGGTACTATCAGAACAAAATTTGGACTAGTCATCCTTCCTTGTCCGCTATTTACAACGTTAGTACTACTCATATTTACAAAAATACTTGGAGATAGGTCTCGCGATCTTACCTTTGGTACTGTAGGTGAGTTGTGTACACTTTCTTGTTTTGGAGATTCAGTCGACTCTTCGGACTCTTCGTCTCCTTCTAAGATCGGCTAATATTCCTCTTCCTCATAACAAGAGTCTTCGTCTAAGTATGATGCAAACTCGTAGCCTTCTTTTTCTTTCTCTTTGTTGCAATTCCCTCTCCCAAAGAGAGTTTTTCATCTTTTTTCAGACCTGAATCTTCTTTCGCTTCTTAAAAATCCCGGCTCTAGTTGAATTCTACTTTCTCCTGGGAACATCTCACTCTAGGGTTCTTCTCAGACATAGCCACCCTTTTCTATTCAATCTATCATTCATAGAATGCCTTTTTCACATAAGAGAATTTGTATCCATGTCTTTAAAGATAACAGGTATCTGCTGCGTGGTCCTTGGAAATTTTTTCTCTCTTCCGCATTGTATGAGGTTATTGTGTCAACAAAAAAATCAGTAATATATCGTTCTAGGATATTTTATACCAAAAATTTCACAAACCTTGATATAGGATTTTTTATT